>CAJQUW010000170.1:0-153237 GCA_907163375.1 Prostheceraeus crozeri | reverse complement strand
AACGTTTGACAGTCAAATTTTGTCCATGCAACTTGAGCATGATTTAATCTTCTACCTTGCATTAGTAATGGGAAAAAGACCGTTCCAGGACCAGGACAAATTCAAAAAATGGTATTTTTAAAAACGACATAAATTCATGAATTTGAACCCTTTTTCAGGTTTTTAAGACCTAAATACATGAATTTAGATCATTTAAAAAGTACCATTTCTTGAAAAATTGGTATTTTTAAAAACGATATAAATTCATGAATTTTAACCCTTTTTCAGGTTATGAAGACCTAAATTCATAAATTTAGGCGTTTTTAAAAATACCCAATTTTTCAAATTTTTCAAAATCTCAAATTTGAGAATTACAATTTTCACCCTTAAAATCATGACCGTTCAAGGACACCGAAAAAATCAGAAAAGTTAAGAATCTCAAATTTGAGAATTACAATTTTCACCCTGAAAATCATGACCGTTCCAGGACACCGAAAAAATCAGAAAAGTTAAGAATCTCAAATTTGTGATTATGACATTTTACTCCCAAAATCATGACCGTTCTAGGACACCGAAAATCATAAAAATAGCATTTTTTAAAATGTCTTTTAAATTCATTTTTCAGGTTTTTAAAATATGAGATAACTAAAATTATGTGACTAAAAATATTTCTTTAAAAATGGAAGAAACAAAAGTGGAAGAAACCACAAAAATATATCCTTCGTTATCATATGAACGTAGTTCTACTTTAATGGACATTGAAAAGATTAACATTGAAAAAATGAACAAAGAAAAACATAAAGATAGAGTACGCTATATGAAAGATAAGGAATCTCAATTATTATTAAGATTAGAGCATTATAAAAAATTAAGAAAGAGATGGACTAAAGTTAAGAATGTAACACAAGGAATTGGCATATTCTTAACAATAAGTTTAGGTGCTTTAACGATTGTTATATCTTCAGGTGTTTTAGTGATTCCAGTAGTTGCTACCGCTTTAACAGGTACGGGTGTTTTTACAACTTCACTTATTACAATGTTAGAAAAATCTTTAATATCAAAGAAACGAAAATCATTAAAAACTAAGCATTTACATATTAAAGAAGTTTATGACAAATTGCATTACTACTTTCAAAGAGTATGTGATGATAATGTTATTACGTTAGATGAGATTGAAAAATTTGATCAAATAGCTAATGAAGCTAATAAAATATCGTTTCAATTACAGTCAGAAAAAGTTAATGATAAGAATAAAAAGGATGATAAAATTTCGAGTGATGGTAAAATTTCTAATGAAGAAAATGATAAAATTTTTTTAGAAAAACTAAAAACTTTGTTAGACAAACTTTATTAAACAAATCTTTAGACGAGAAAACTTTAGACGAAAAGATGTTAGACAACAAAGAAATAAAAAAGTAATTTGTTCAGTAAAATGTTTTTGTTGTATTCCAATGTTACCACAAAATTCAAAAATTATATTTTAAAAAATAGATAAAATAAAAGCTTATAATAATAACAAATTAACAATAATAACAATAGAGCGAGCGGGTGGCACAGTGGTTACTGTCTCTGGCTATGGTCCAGACGTGCCTGGGTTCGAACCCGCTCCCAGTCACTTATTAATTTCGGCCGGGTGTGTGGCTAGCACCTGTAATCTAGCTACCTGGAGGCCCTTGATGATGGATCCAGTCACCTATTAACTATATAAACACCTATTAATTCCAATATATAATATAACCATTATACTATGTCTCAGCCCGACCGGGTGCTTTGGCAAGCGCCTGTAATCCAGCTACTTGGAGGTCTAATAAAGTGGTAACGTGAAGGCTGCATTAATAATGATATATAGGGACCTAAGTAGGGACTACTAACATCTAAGTAACCCATAAGTGCCATGCCGGGGGTTCGAAGTGGTGAACTCCTTAATCTCGCTATGCCCGCCCAATACCCAATGAATGGAGAATCAATCAATTGTCATACCGGAACAGGCGTCGCCCGGGTTACCAAGGCCTGCGTTGAATGTTGGGAATCCAGGACGTTCAAGCGGTAGGGCTACTGGAGAGAACGAACATTGCAAACGTCAGAGAAGAAAATGGTCACATGCCAGCAACGCCCAAGTAATTGAGAGCTACTTCAAAAGTCGTCCGGACGAAAGAGGATATCGCAAGCGCATGCACGATATATGGAAACAGATGCATCCAGACACAACCGTAACAGAACAAGGACTCCTAAATCAAAAGCGATCAATTGTGAAGAATAACTTGATGACCTGTCATGACATACAAGAAATTGCAAACCGAATATCACAGCCAGGAGTCGATGATAATGAAGAAATTGAAGAAAACAATAATAGCATGCCTTCCAGTCACGACGAAGAAGAGGAAGAAGATACAGCAACACAAGACGTGAACGTTGAAATATCAGAAAGACCACTATCTGTTGAAGAACTACAATCAAAGCTCCGAAATACCGAATACATTGAAAAATATGCAACTCTCGAAAACCGAGTGAATATAAGGAAGATACCTGTCAATAAGGAGACAAGGAAGTTGCTTGAACAAATCGAATTCGTGACAAGAAGCATTCCGACCCACAGCATAACCGAACTTAACACACTGATATATTCAGCTGCGAAGGTGACGAAGAGCTGGTATACTCAAGCAACCAGGTCCAAGGTAAACGCATACCACCATGGAAACGACGACTACAGAAGCAAATTGAAACACTGAGGAGAGAAATCAGTCAATTAAAGTCGTATATAGAATGCAATGGAAGATTACCCCACTACATGCTGCGCAAATATCATATGGACACAAGAAGCACCAATGAAGTGTATGAAGATGCGAAACAGCGTCTAACAGCAATAAGTCATCGATTGAAGAGGTATGAAGATAGAAACGAACAGTTCAGAATCAACAAGCTATTCCTACACAATCCCAAGAAGGTGTATCGAAAGTTGAGAGGTCAAGAAGCGCATGAAGAGAGTCTAAAAGACAAAAATGAAGTAATGGAATACTGGAAAAGCATATGGGAGTCAGAAGTGTGCCACAATGAGAATGCTGAATGGTTGGACGAGGTAGAAGACAAGTGTGATAGCATACAAAACCAAGCTAGTGTGTCGATATCCGATACTGACATGCAGTACAAACTAACCAGCATGGCAAATTGGAAAGCACCAGGTCCGGACAAGGTTCAAGCTTTCTGGATTAAGAAGCTAAAGAGCTTGCACTCAAGACTAACCACGTGCTACAACGAGCTCTTAGAGAACCCTACCTCAATACCAGAATGGATGGTCACCTGAAGAACCGTACTTATACACAAAGATGAAAGCAAACCACCATGCCCCGACAACTTCAGACCGATTACCTGCCTCCCAACCATGTGGAAGTTGTTCAGTGGGATCGTTGCAAGCAAGATCAACAGACATGTCGAAGCAAACAATATAATGCACCACGAACAGAAAGGATGCCGACCAAAATGCAGGGGAACCAAAGAACAGCTGGCCATAGACCGAACAATTACAAGTGAAAGCAAAAGGCGAAAGAAGAACCTGGCAATGGCTTGGATCGACTATCGCAAGGCATTTGACTCCATCCCACACTCCTGGATAACCAAATGTCTAGATATGTACAAGATCGACAAGGCCATACAAGAAGTTGTCGCTGTATCAATCACAATCTGGAAGACGAAGCTAACACATGCCAATGAAGACACAGGAATGGTGCAGATCAAAAGAGGCATCTTCCAAGGGGATTCACTGTCCCCGCTGCTCTTCTGTCTGGCGATGAACCCACTCAGCGATGTCCTAGGACAGATGCAGCAAGCCTACAAATTAACATCAGGACAACGAGTGAACCACCTCCTTTACATGGATGATGTAAAGTTGTACGGAAGGACAGAAAGTGACATAAACGCCTTAATCAATGCTGTCAAGATCTTCAGCGATGACATCAGCATGCGATTTGGGATCAGTAAATGCGCACGTCTCATCACCCATAGAGGCCAGACAATTCACACAGATGGACTAGAGACAGATGGAGGCAATATTCAAGACGTGAATGAAGAAGGAGGATACAAGTACCTTGGAATCCCGCAACACCACACCAACCTGGATGACACAGCAAAGGCACAAGCAATCGCCGAGTACAAGAAAAGGCTGAGGAGTGTAATGAAGTCAAAGCTATACGCAATGCACAAGATCGAGGCAATAAATACTTTCGCAGTGCCTGTAATCAGCTACACAGGAGGAGTGGTGAAATGGAGAGTCCAGGAGCTTGATGAACTGAACCGCAAGACTCGCAAGATAATGAACATGTACGGCGGACGGCGGGCTGCACCCAAGAGCAGACGTGGATCGCCTCTACTTACCGCGGGATCGGGGAGGAAGAGGCTTGAAGAACCTGACCGACATAGTAGAGCAAGAAAATCGAAGCCTTACAGAACACTTGCACAACGTTGTTGATGACCCACTGCTGGCGGTGGCGCAATCAAGTGACCTGTATCGCCAACAAGAAGAAACAACAGATGATTGGAAAAAGAAGAGGATTGAAGATCGGTACCAAAAGTGGAGAGAGAAAGCAATGCATGGCCAATACGAACGGCAGATGAAAGAAATAACATCAAGGAAGGCATGCTACAGCTGGCTACCAACAGTCAAGCTGAAGATTGAGACGGAAGCACTACTGGTCGCTGCCCAAGATCAAGCCTTAAATACGAAAGCACATGCAACTTACATAATGAAGACAAGCACCGACGCAAAGTGCAGGATGTGCAAGGCCGCAGATGAGACAGTAGCTCATATCTTAGCTGGATGTCCGAAGTTGGCTGGAACCGAATACATCAACCGTCATAATGAAGTCGCAAGAATAATCCACCGCGACATCTGCCTACACTACGACTTGCCCGTGTCGCCCGAACCCTGGCAGCACGTGCCTGAGCCCGTCATAGAAAATAGTACGGTAAAGATCCTGTGGGACTTTGAGATAAGAACTGACAGAAGGATCACTGCAAGAAGGCCGGACATAGTGGTAGTTGACAAAGAGAAGAAGACGGGGGTTATAATAGATATAGCAGTCCCAGAAGACCGGAATATATGCAATAAAGAAAAGGAGAAAATCACGAAATACCAAGACCTGAAAATGGAAGTACAGAAGTTGTGGAATATCAGGACGAAGTGTATCCCTGTAGTGATCGGAGCACTTGGGGCCCACACAGGTAACTTCACAAAGTACCTGAAAGAAATACCCGGACACCATCATGTACCACAGTTGCAGAAGGCCGCCCTGCTTGGCAGTGCCTATCTTCTCAGACGAACTCTAGATCTCCCTGAATCCTGGTAGGATTCCGAGATCTTGAGAAATGCCCCGGCTCGTAAGAGTCGTGTACAAAAAAAATTATTATGATACTATATTTGTATATTTTTTTATCACTCGGTAAACAAATCTTCTATAACTCTATCATGATTTTTTTTATCAATATTAATTGTAATGAAGCCATAATCTTTTGACCAAGCATTATTACACGAATGCTTAAATTCATCTTTATCTCTTATACATAAATCTCTTAACAAATCACATAAGTTTCTTGCATTTATCTTAAATAGTATAAATATATTTGCATTCTTTCTAATAACACTTCCATCTAATGAATACATACTTTGTGTTAAATAAAATACACTACAGTTATTGTGTCTACCTCTTGTGAAATAATTTCTCTGAACTGACTGATTTTTATCATTAACACAATCATCAAAAATTACACAATGTTTCATTCTTTTATCTAGTTTACTAGGATCTTGCATATTACCACTGTCATCTATTAATTGTATATTTATGTGTTTATTTTTATTAGATTCAACTAACTGATCATTTTTTGCTGCTTCTTCACACCACAAACTTATTTCTTCTTCATATTCAGAATTTTCATATTCTTTGAATAATGAAGCAATTGCTGTTTTTTAAGATTATTTTCAAATCCATATTTTAAAAATTGATAGACGGGTTGTTCAGCTGTTGTTGTATAAATTATAAGATTGTTATAATCCAAAAAATTTGGAGTCGTTAAAATTTTAAATAATAGATATGTTTTTCCACATCCTGATCTTCCGCAAATAACTGACAAAACTTTATTAAATAAATTTGGATGATGATTAAATTTAAGGTTTTTTTATTTAATGGGGGTAGTTCACTCATTTTTAATAAAAAAAATTATTTTTATTTTTATTTTATTTTTTGTTTTTAAAGAAGGAAGAATAACAATAATAATAATAAGAAAATTAAACTTCTCTAGCTTCGCGTGGGAATTTAAACCTCTCGAACGGGAGTTTAAACCTCCCGAACCAAAAGATCTATCATAATCTCTTCACCTCCAAAATTTATTTCTTGTCCTTTCTCATCAGTGATTCTAATGTTAATATTGTTAATAGTTTTTCTTGTAATAGGGAAATATATTAATGTTTGTGGAATTACATTTAATCTATAACCAATGGGTACAGTAAAAGCTGGAAAACTGAATATTAAATTTGACAATTTACCATTTATATATCCTCCTTCAATAATGTCACAATGTACAACAATTGAATTTATTTCAGTTATTTTTGGAATCTTCTCACCTAAATGATAACCTTGACTATAGGTTTGTTTATTAAATCCTAATAGCTTTGACAATGATCTATCATGATTAAAATCAACTTGATGATTTTCGTCTAAAGTAAGAGAAAATTTATTAACTGCCGGTTCAACTGCAAAATGTAATTGTTTCTTATCTTTAAATGGTATACCTAAATGTCTCTTAATTTCATTTGATATTGATTCAACTTCGTAAGAACCAGGAAGAAAAGTTATTATTTTCCACGTTTTTCCTTTATCAGTAGAATATCTAAATTGGTCATTCACATCTTTGATAACGTTTTGAATAGTATTAAATGTGGAGAAACTAGTCAATGCAATTTGATAATTTTTATTTTGCTCCAAATGTAGAATGGGTTCTAAATTACAAGTGTGTGATGAAGTAGTTGTTATAATTTTTAACGTCGTACTAAATTTTGATGAACCCAAAATCTCTGTTAAATTTTCTAAATGATTATTAATTTTGTCAAAATCTACGGATGATAATTCTCTCGAAGACATTTTTAAACTAAAAAATTTAAACAGATATTTATTTATGAAATATTTTTTTATAAAAAAATCGTAGATAAAAAAATCATAGATAAAAATTAGAAACAACATATTTCAGCTATACTTTTATAATCCTCTTCATTTAGAATCTTCTTTTCTAACAGTCTTTTCAATATAGCATGAATTTCATTGAAACTAGAATTATGTCCTTCTTTTATTGCCAATATTAAAATATTTAATCTATTTAGTAATTCTTGTGGATCATCTGGTAAAAATACAGTTGTTTCTGTTTTAAAACCTTTTCCTACTTTAACTCCCGTTGATAATAAATTTTCTTATTCTCTATAACGTTTAAGAGTTTTTCCTGCTTTAACTCTATATAACATAGCTTTATATTTTATGAGATCTTCTACAGCATAATTATTTAAATCTGCTCCTCTTAAAAGATCAACAAAATTTCTATCTAAATTAAAAGGATATTTATCTGGTGAAAAAATTAAACCTCGAAAAGGTTGTGGAAATATTTCTTTTTGTCCGAGATAAAATCTAGGTATTGTTTTTCCATCTATAAATGAAATAGAATGTTCAAATTGCATAGATTTTGGTAATTTCTTATTAATGTTTGATTCTAGTAATCCATAGTCATCTAATATAGTTTTGTGCTCTGGATCTGTTATATTAATTTGTTTATCATTACTTGTAAGTTCTTTTTCAAGAGTTTTTAATGGTCTCATAGTTTTCTCAAAATCAGTCTTTACTTGCTCGGTTTGCTGCATTTTTTCAAAGATATCACATTGAATACCAGCTTTTTTCATTCTATGCTGATTTTCTTTCATAATATTTCTTTCTTTTATTAACTCTTCTAGTTGTTTTATTCTTTTAAAATTATCAGCTCTAATTTTATCCATTTTTTATTTTTTAATTTTATATTATATTATTTTATATTATTTCATATTTTTATTTTATATATTATTGTCTATCTTGGAAATTAGAGAATTAAAAAGGTGAAGTAGTTATTCCATCAGGCAAAATCTTTCTTTTATCATCAAATGGATCTAATGCTAATTTATGTTCCTCTTTTAAATACATTTTATGTTTCTTCGAATTAAGTCTATAATTATATGCTGTTTTTATTTCATTATTAAATAATACATTTTTATAATCTTGAAATGTTATTTGATTAGCCACTGATGCCTTTGAAATTCCTTTTAATGTTTTATGTGTTTTAATATTATTAGTTGTGTTATAACAATAACATTTAGATTTTAAAAATATAGCTTCTGTTATGAAATCTTCATTTCCTTCTAGTTCATCTTTTACTTAAGATAAATCAGAAGGATGAATGATATCTTTTATTTTATTAATTTCTTCATCAAGTGAAGAATTATACGGTATTGTTAATTCTAAGAAAACAGAATCGGTATCTGTAACGTGTAATTTATAGTTTTTGCCATAAGCAGGTGCTAAATAATCATATATAAATTTATACATAAATAGTTTTAGCTAATTCTAATATAGTGAATCCAATAAAATTAAACTTATCATGTTTTACGCTGATTCGACGTAAATGTACAGCACATAGATTATCACTAAATCTAGTAGTTCTTTTATATGTAGGTTTCCTTGTTAAATTTTGAAATCTATATTTATCATAAACTATTTCAATATTTTGTCTATTACGCACATTTTCTAAAGTCTTGCCATAAAATGCATTATTCATTAATTTAAAGAATACGTTTCCAAAATCATCTTTATTTCTTTTAGCCATTTTACGTTTTTCAATATTGAACTCTATATAATCTTTTAACCACCTAGATTTTCTATACACTAGTTTCCGGTGAATTTTTAAAAGAATCATTCCATGATCTAAATACCAATCTAGCATTCTTCCTTCAACAACATACTTTCCTTTATTGCTTTGTGTTAACATCAGTTTTTTTGTTGGTCTGTATTTCTTAGGAATTAAAGATTTTTGATAATCTGTAAAATCTTCTATATTGGGAATTTTGTTTTCGGGACAGAAAGGATAATATTTTGTTGCGCCTTTTATATAATAAGGGTATGCTAAATCAACTTCATATATATAACCAAAATTACGATTTCCATCATGTGTTTTTTGATAATCAAGATTATTACACCATGTCATTTCACCTGTTGGTAATTCTTGTATCATGCAAGAAGAATATAAGCTATTAAAATCATAATATAACAAATAGTTTTCTCTCATGATTTCATCAACTGCTGCTTGACTAACTTCATTTGATATAAGTCCTTCTATATTTTGATTAAACAATTTTATAAACTCATCGCTTTCTTCTGGAGATAAAGGTTTCATTATTCCATAATCATCAGGATTTACTTTTTTATTATAACATTTAACATATCTATCACCTAAAACTGATGAAACATCACCTCTAATACCAGATTCAAAAAATAATAATTTATCATATGTATTTTCTTTATAATGTTTAAGTTTAACACCAGTATGTTTTAATCCTGCTAACCATGTTAAACCTGGTGTAGAATAACAATAACATGGATCTATTCCGTAATATTCTAAACACATATCACGAAAGTTTTCGAAAAGATCAGCTAGTATTAATACATCTATCTGTAGATATTTCATTGTATAATCATACATTGTTCTACAATTTAACTCTCTCCAATTTTTTTCAGCTTCTGCATAATCTTCTTCAGATAATTGTGATTGTTTTAATGTTGATTTAAATTTATTGATTGGAGGAAGTTGTTTTTCTTCCATAATTTTATTCACAGAATTAAAATCTCCAGTTATATATTCATCCGGAAATATTCCTTTTAAAGGTTTTAAATTATATTTATTTAATATTTTACATTGTTCAGGTTTCAAAGTTTTTCCCATAACATCTAATGAATAAGGAGTAAAAAATCTAAATGCATCTAAAATTCTAATACAACCTAATTGCATTGAAAAATATTCTTCTTCTTGTTTACATAGTACATTTATTTGTTGTTGTTGTAATTTTTCAGATGAAAATAAATCTTTCATTATTAAATGGAAATCATATTTAGAACCATTATAGAAATATAGAGAAACAAAGTTATATTAAAATTTATTAGCATTAAGATTACAAGAATTATGTGCTGCACCTCTATATAATCCATTTAGATGATCATGATCTTTTACCTTATCAAGATATCTACCTCTGCCAGTTTTATAATTATTTGTAAAACCTTTTCCACAGTAAAAACATTTTATTTCATTATAAAAATGATTTCTTTCTTCATTCGTTAATGGAATCATTGGTATATTTGTTTCAAGCAATTGTGAAAAAAGACCTTGTAATTCTTCTACTTTCTTTGTAAACATTTCTGAACTATCTTCACCATAGTATTGATAATATTCTGATTTAAATAATTCAGGATAATTTGAATGAATGTACATTCCCCAACATAATGGTTTTTGTTCAAATAAATATTTTTCTTTACTTTGTTCAGATACACTTTTTTCAGGTGCACTTTTTTCATATTTACAAACCGAAGGTTCTAGGGCTTGGCCCGTACCATTTTCAGAATTATCATTTTCAGAATCGGGCGAAGCCCTAGAACCTTCGGTTCGATTTTGTGTCATATTAGCATTATATGCTTCGAAATCACAATAAATAGTAAAGGGTACCTTATTTTTCAAATAATGTCTATTATATATTAAATAATCATCTTTAGGAAATGTATTTTCAACTGCTTCATTTTGTTGACAATTCTCCAAATGTCTATTCATTTCTTCTTTAGTTCTAAAGCTCGTCATACATTGGAGACAAGGAAAATTAGCATTATCTGAAGTTTTTGTAAATATAGAAACATCTTTACACAATATAAAATGACCCTGATAATATAATATATTCGCTTGTGCTGATTGTTTTGTTTGTTCTAGTTTTTCAAATTTTTCTTGATATATTTCATGTGTTAAATCAATTTGTCTTTGTAAATCTTTTTCAGTCTGTTGATAATTTTTGATTTAATATTTGTAACTGATAACTATATTCTTTATCATATTGTTCTTTATATTGTTTTAGACATTTTTTTAAAGATTCATTTATTTTTTGATTGGTTTATTTTCTTCATTATTCAATTCTTTATTGTCTTCATTATTTTCTTCATTTAATTTTTGAATCGTTTCTATCTTATTTTGATATTCATGGCCATATTCTTGTACTAATATTTTTGTTTGTTTTTGATAATCCGTTTTACATTTTTGTAAACTTTTATTTAAATTTTCTAATTTTTGTTGATATTCTAAAGATAAAGATGAATATTTGTAATTATAATCATCATTACGTCCTTTATAATTATTATGATTAATCATTATTGGTGATAATGTTTTTATAATTTCAAATTTTTCAGTACATATTATATTTCCTTGGTAAAAAATATTATGATGCATGTAATTTCCTCTTTTATTGTATACTATTTCTGATTGACATAAATTTTTATTATTAAAATAAAATTTTTTTGAATCTGAGTAAAGTGGAGTTATTTTTCCAATAGAAACATAATTCACATTTAATTCAAAAACATTTACTTCTATTAAACTTTATTCTTTTTATGAAACTTTATTAACCTATTATAATCATATGGAAATTCATCTAAACCATCCGAAAGATCAAATTCTTTTATATATTCTTCTTTATTATAATGACTTAGTCTTTCTTTGTGATATTCTGCAGGATGTAAATGTGCTATAATACGCCACAGAAAACAATAATCATCTTCATTTTTTATGTTGATTATTTGTGGTGAACTGAAAGGTAAAGGAACATAACTACCACCAGTATTATTTTTATATTCATCAATTACTATTTTCTTAGATAGTATTTTAACAAATCTCCAACCAGATTCACGTAACTGGGCTTCAATTATACAATTTTCTAATTTCAGTATCATTTGTTCAAATATGGGTTGTATATCATTTATATTCTGAATTTCTTGTGAATTTGTAAAATGTCCTTGTATTATTTCTTCAGGAATTCCATCAGGTCCAGTTTTTGTATAAAGTACTTCTACATTCATATAACATTTGAAAGATTTCTTAAATATATTATAAAAGTTGGATAGAATATCAGAAAAAGTTTTATCGGTTTCATTATATTCAACAGACTGATTAAATAAATATTTTATATTTGCTAAGGCTTCATCGGTTCGTTCAGCTTCATCAAATTCATCTGTATCATTAAATAAATATCTCCCGTCTGGTACATGTTAATCTTATATATATATATATATTTCTTGTTTATAAAAATTTATCCTCTTTTGTTCCTCTGTTAGAAAGTAACCCCATTGAATACCAATACATATAACAAGATGATAAATAGAAAATATTAAAATACATGCAAACAATATTTTTATACAATGAAATTTTAAAAAAATCCAGAGACGTGTAAGATCTGATTGTGCTATTTTTTTATTAGGAGATGAATTAGGGGGTGGTATTTCTAAATATTTTTTATTGTATATATTATTACCTATAGTATTATATCTAGGATTATATCTAGGATTATCTATATAATATTATTAATATCTTTTACATATTCTACTTCGTCTTTATTTAGATTCGGATCTTGAGGGGATAGTGTATCTTGAAACTCAGTGTTATTTTTATAATTATATATCATTTCATTTAATACATTAAGAGATTTATAATGACTTAGATTACTTTTATTACTTTTATCACTTTTACTACTTTTAATTATAACCGGTGAATATAAATCTTCCAAATTTTCGCTTTTATTCATTTAATATTTTTAAAATAAAAAATTTAGGAATTATTATTTTTTAATTCCGGACTCGCGTTCTTACACTCTTATGAGTGTTTTTAACCTCTCTAGCACCTCCGGAATGTATATGTATTTTTGTTCCTATACTCAAAAGAAGTATGTTCCGAACCGAACCTCTCCTCCCGAATGCATAAGAATATTTTAATAAAATAATATTTTATTCTTTATAAAAAAAATATTTTAATATATATAAGACTATTTTTAGTAGAAATACAACTATTTTAATATATAAGATTATTTTAATAATAAAAAGTAATTTTATCTAATATAAATTATTATTATTTTGATATAAATTATTATTATGTTGATTAAGTTTTGGACATAGTGTTACATGTCGCGGAAAATTTTTCTTTAATATAATTTTTTGACAACCTCTACATTTAACTTTTTCTTTTAAACAATCCTTACACTGATATTTACTATCATAAAACTCTGTCTTAGGTTTAGCAATTTGACAACTTGTACATTGTCTTGTAGAACTTATACAAGGAATATAATGATTAGCAATTCCTTGAATTGTAAAATATTTATTACAATTACGACATAACTGATCTTTTAATTTATCTTTTTTATCTTTTTTAACCTCTTCTGGTTGTTCGCATAATTTTAAATGACGTGCAAAATTTTTGGACGTTATATTTTTATTACATCCGGAACATATTTTTTTGTTATTACATTCTACAAATTGATTTTTATCAACATAATTATTTTGTGCTATATTATTATTTTGTGCTAAATAATTATTATTATTTTGTGCTAAATAATAATTATTATTTTGTCTAGGTGTATTTTGTCTACGTGTATTTTTCTAGGAGTATAAAGATTTTGAACTTGATCTGAAATAAATAAATGCTTTAATCTTTGTAATGGTTGCTCCGGTTCAATATTATTATTAGGTTGAATACTATTATTATGCTGAATATTATTATTAGGTTGAATATTTTTTTGAAATTGATTCATATGCATACCACATGGTGTGTTTTTCATATGAGAATATAATAGCGTTTGATTTAAAAAACGCATCTTACAAACTTGACAAATTTGAGACATTTCCATTTTTTATTTTTATTAGAAAAAATTTTATTTTTTTATTTTTATTAGAAAAAAAATTTATTTTTTATAGAAAAAATTTTATTTTTATCGTTAAAAAATGATGTCACCAAACGTTGGTGGAGGTGCATATATCCCGAATAATCGTGAATCAGAAATAGCAATAGAAAATTATATCATGAAAACTGGAGACGTTTTATCTGGTCCATTGCATCTTTCTATTCTTCCGCAACAAAATACAGAGTTAACAAATAAACAATATGTTGATACACAAATCAATGACTTAAAAGAAAAATATATAAACGATGTTTTGGTTCCACTGATGAATGAATTAAAGTTGCTAAAACTTAATGACAAATCATTAAACGAAAAATTATTAAAACTTGATAAAAAGGATAGAGAGCTAGAAGCAGATATAGCAAAACTTTTTAAAAAGATTTCTGAACAATCAAAAATTTTAATATTACTTTCTATAAATTTAAAATCTGCAGTCATTAAAAATAAACATCAGATAAAAATGTTAAAAGAACAATTAGAAGATGAAATAGAAAAACTTCCTGAAAGAATTAAAAAAAATTTAAAGCAGTTACAAACTACATTCCAAAAAAGTGTGAATGAACTGAGTTCTAAAATTGCTCAACAAATTAAAAAAATAAATCATTTGAAAATTGAAGTAAAATCACTTAATGAAAAAGTTGATAAAATAAAAACTCTTAAAATCAATTTAAAAAATGAATTAAAGAAAAATTTACAAGAAAACTCTAAAGAAAATAAAGAACAGTTAGATGCTGTTAAAAGACAATTAGATGTTCTCAAAGTTAAATTGAATGCTTTAAAAACTGATTTAAAGAAAAGTGAGAAAAAATTAGAAGTGACTGAAAAGGAAATTAAAGTACATCACACGCTACTTGACGCAATAGCTAAAGTGCAACGGAAAATTAATAAAGTTATCACGAAGTTGTTGGACATTCACACACGTAAATCTTAACATAAATATTTTTTCCAAAAGTCAAATTTATTCCTAAAAAATGCCTATAATTTATAAACACAATCTTAAACATTTTGCTTCAAATCAAAGAATTGCTCATGAACCAACTATGAAATCTGTTTACCATTATGACAGAGTAGAAACAATTCAAAAAGAAGGGGATGGTATATTTTCTGGTATTGGAAGTATCGTTAACTTAATTAAAAATAATAAAGATTTGATTACATCTGCTGCAAAAGGAGCAGCTGCTATAGGTAGTACAGCTAGTGCAATATCAAATGTTGTTAAGTCTCAAAACGAATTAAAACAATTAGAAACTATTCGTAAACTTAAAAATGATTCTGAAGAACTAAAAAAATTAAGAAAACTTTCAGAGGAAACGAAAAACAAAATTGCTAACATGGCTGTGGAGTCTAATAGTAAACATAATGAAAATAAAAATAATGAAAAAACAGTTGAAGAAATAAGAGGTAATGGTCTTAACAGCAACCTTCGATCTAACCAGCAAAGCTGTAGCGGAGCTGGTCTAGCAAAATTCTAAAATTATATTTAGTAAATTTTTTTCGATGTGTGAGAAAAACAAAAAGTCAAATTATTTTTTATAAAAATGTCTTTCTCGTTTGAAAGCAAATTTAAATTAGACGATCCTCCGTTCGTCAGTTACAATCAAAAAAAGAATGACTATATGAGAATTGCTATGAATCCCGGATCTCCCAGTAGAGTGAATACTGGAGAAGATTTAATTTTTGAAGTTGATAATCAGCAGAGTTATATATATCTACCTGATTCATTTTTACACTGTGAATATTCTTTATATAGTGATAGCAATTTTACAACAGCATTACCAGATACCGATAATATTGCACTAGAGAATAATTTTTTTCCAAGATTATTTACACAAATGCGTTTAGATGTTGCAACTCAAAATATAGAAACAATAAGTGATTCTCCAGGTGTAATTGATACAATGCTTAGATTTGTAACAATTGGTGAAAATAATAAAAAGTATGAAATCGAAGGTTGGTTTCCTGATACTAATGATGGTATAATTGTTGATGAATTAACTCACGCTGGAACAGATGCAGCAGGAATTGCGAAAGATGTAGAAATTATTGCAAAACATTTAAATAAAACAAATAATACTGCATATAAAGAAAGACGTGAGTTTAACAAGAAAAGTAAGCAAACAGTAAATTGGTCATTGTCTCCATTATTCGGATACTTAGATTACAATAAAATATCATATCAATTAAAATTTAAATTAATAATTCATCGTACATCAAATAATGAATTAATCTTTTTTGGTAAGACTGGAAAAAAAGCATATTTAAAAATTGATAGACTTGAATGGTGGATAAATCATATTACTCCTAGTTTAGAGGTTGAAAAAGCTATTGCAAATAGATTAAACACAAACAAACCAATTCCAGTATGTTTTATGAAGCGTACTGCTAGTTCAGTAACTTTTTCCGAACAAAGATTTAACTGGCATTTTACTAGAACTTCAAATACTC
The DNA here is from genome assembly GCA_907163375.1 of Prostheceraeus crozeri. Taxonomy (NCBI): domain Eukaryota; kingdom Metazoa; phylum Platyhelminthes; order Polycladida; family Euryleptidae; genus Prostheceraeus; species Prostheceraeus crozeri. The sequence goes on along the minus strand of CAJQUW010000170.1, from coordinate 136,781 downwards.
CAAGATATTTATTACTAACATTTCAAAGAAATAATTCTCCAAGTTTTGATAAGAACAATAATCTTTTTCATATTAATACAATTCGAAGTTTACAAGTTTCATTAAATCAAACCCGATATCCAATTGATCCATTAAGATTCAATGATACCAATAATCAATTTATGGAAGGATATGATGCTTACAGAAATCTTTGTATAGAATTTAGAGTTGAACCACAATTAACTCCTGGAGATTGGAGACATTTATATCCTGTTTTCTGTTTCGATTTAAGTGCACAATCTGAAGATATTATCAAGACTGGTTGTGATGTAACAATTAATATTGAAAAAAAAGATTCCACAACTTCATTGATGGCTTATGGTTTATTGCTAGAAGATGCAAAATATTCTATTGAAGTTCTTAATGGAAAAATGGCTAGGATAGGCTAAAGCCCAAGACTTCGTCGATTAATTAATTATTTTTTGTAACTTAAAATTTTTGATAACTAGAATAGATTAAAAATTTTTGATAACTTAAAATTTTTTTCATAACTAGAATAGATTAAAATTTTTGGTAACTTAAGAATTTTTCATAACTAGAATAGATTAAAATTTTTCGTAACTTAAAATTTTTTTATTAAAAATGTCGCAAGCGAAAAGTAATAATAATAATAAAACTGTTGAATTAAAATTACGTAATACTGTTGACAAAAAAAACCCTAAAACTATTACTATTAATAAAAAAAGTATTACATAAGTAAACCAATGATAGAGAATATTAAATACAAGAAGAAAAGAATGGTTGGATTCTCCCATTAATTCCACTAATAATAGGTGGCATAGCAGCTGCGGGAAGTGTCGCAGGTGGGACAGCTGGTATTGTCCAAGCAGTAAATAAAAATAAATCAGAGAAGGCAGCATTAGAAGAACAAAAACGTCATAATAGAGAGTTAGAGAAAGTTGCTAGGGGGGAAGGAGTAGTAGATAGTTTTATTAGTAAATTAAATTTAGTTGATGAAGGAAAACGAGTTCTTAAAAATATTCTCCACAATGTTGATGATTTAATTGAAATTAAAGAAACTAAAGATGGTTCTGGAATATATCTAAGTCCTAGTATGATTCGGTAATAACCTCAGAACCTTTGGTTCTATAGGTTAGTAACCTGAGGACCTTTGGTTCTATAGGTTTAGTAACCTGAGGACCTTTGGTCCGATCGGCTAAAGCCTCTGAACAAGGTTCTATTCGGTAAAACTATTATTTTATCTTTTAAAATGAATTCTACAAGTTCCGAAAATTTAATTAAATTAAAAATTGCTAATTTAGATTTATTAAATTATCTATCAAACAAAAATAAAAACTCAAATTGTCAGCATATTGGAGGTGACATACAAAAAACATTAGAAAACTTTCCTGGATTTATTTGGAGTAAATATTCGAAAGAAAAACATCTTCCTGGTCATTCATATACCGGTCCAGGAACTCGATTAGATGTAAGACTAGATGAGAATAATAATCCGAAACCAGGTGAAGAACCAATAAATAGAGTAGACGCCGCCGCTTATAGACATGATTTAGCTTATCGAAATCATGACCTAAGTTCTCGACATGCAGCTGATAAGAAGATGATTCAAGAATTAGATAGTATTCAAAATCCTACATTTAGAAAAAAATTGAAAGAATGTTTGTTAAGAAAGCTTTACAAGCTAAAATATTATTCGGTCAGGGTTTAAATGAAACGACAGCAAAGCTGTCTGAGAGCAACGCTCGAACCTACGCGTCCGAAATCCACAAGGAATACAGAAGGCCTAAATATTTATTGAAAGTAAAAGTATTTAATAAAGATGATATTTGGAGTGCTGATCTTATTCATATGCCGAATGATTCTGATTATAAATACGCATTGACCGTTATAGATTTATATACACGATACGCTTGGGTAAAGCCTTTAAAAAATAAAAGTGGTCTGTCAGTTAAATATGCGTTTGAAGAAATCTTCAAAGAAAGTAATAGAAAGCCAAAAAAATTGTTTGTTGATAAAGGGTCAGAGTTTTATAACAGAAACGTTCAGCCACTATTTGAAACTGTTTATTCAACTGAAAACGCTGGAAAAGCTGTAGTGATAGAAAGATTCAATAGATCATTAAAAAATAAAATTTTCAAAATATTTACCGAGCAAGGAAATCAGAAATGGTTGAAGATATTACCAGGAGTTGTAGAAGAGTATAACAATAAGATTCATTCAGGTATTGAAGAAACCCCAAAGAATGCTTCTGACGACCCTGATTTAATCAGAAAGAAAATATTCGAGAATAATTATTCGAACGAAAATAATAATTTGAATGAGAGTAATCCGAATTTACAGAAACGTAAGCCGAAATTTAAAATTGGAGATAAAGTTAGAATATTTAAGTATAAGAATAAATTTGAAAAAGGCTTTCTTGGTTACTGGACTAAAGAAATATTTGAAGTTTGTAAAATAAACCAAACTTATCCGATTACTTACGAAATTAAAGATTTAGATAATGAGGATATCAGAGGCCGATTTTATGAAAATGAATTACAGCGAGCTGATTTTTAATTATCATTATTATTAATATTATTGGAACTAACGTTTCGGGAAAATTCCCTTGTTTAATTCTAACATAATATCTAGAAATGGTACTCCTTCCTGTAATTTCAATAAAGCATAAAGACATAATTGACCACAATAAGTAGTTCCTGGTTTTTGAATTTGAAATGTATTATAAATTCCATTTCCAAGTAATTTTTTGACTTCGTTTGTAGGTGGAAATCCATAAGAGTCGAAATAGTAATTATCTCCATTTTTATTAGACATACATGCAGACCAATGTACACCTTTTTGATCTGACGTATGAAGATTTGTTATGAAATTTATAGTTGGAACTTTGTTCCGGGAACTGAAGGTTCCTGTTGGCTTATTTTTTAGGAATTGCAATTCGTCTCTCATCAATATGTGAAAATTCTTTATTCCCAATTGATTTGCGATTTTCTTTAGATCAAAATTCGTTGTTGTTTGTGTTCCATATAATTTCAAAAACTCATTTATGTTGCCCATTTTATAATAAAAAAATTTCTTATACGGACCCCTGAAAGTCAGAAGGGGGAATTGATTTAAAACTGTTCTCTAATGATGACTTTCCTTACTACTTAGTCAAAAGGGGTATTGATTTAAAACTGTTCCACAATGATGACTTTCCTTACTACTTATTCGATTTTGAAATGATTTAATTTAATCTAAATTAATACGTTACATTGTAAAAATCGGTTTATTAGTAGAGTTAGTGTTTCGCACATCTTTTATCAATAGTAATTCATCCCTCATCAATATGTGAAAATTCTTTATTCCCAATTGATTAGCAATCTCATTTAAATCGAAATTTGACGTGGTTTGTTTGCCGTATATTTTTAGGAAGTCTCAAATGTTACTCATTTTAAATGAAATATAATGTATTGTTTAACAATGTTCCATTTTATTTTTATGAACTCTCATTAAGAGGATATTGATTGTTTTATCTGTATTAAGACAATAGCAACATCTGTTACCACATTTCTCAAACCGCATGATTGTTTTAGGGGATCATACGGGTTGTGCATTCATAACATAGCGCTAATAACATAAAAGCAATCTATTAATTCATTCTCTGCTTTGAGGGAATATTCAGTTGTTATAGCAATCATTCAATACAATATCGCAGTATCGATAGTCGAGACCGACTGTCGAACCAAAACCGCAACTTTTCTGGTTTTGGTTTCCGATCTGGCTCGCATTATGGCCGATGAAATGATTTACAATGCGGTGCAATTTCCCCATTGTCATTCAAGTACATTTAATCATACGCGTCATGTCATACCCGTATGTTGTCAAGCAAACTTCATTCACCTACAATGCCGCTTTGCTTAGATCACCATTCATAATTTTCACTTACTATTTAAACACACACGCAATTCATAAAACGCGACATATTACAATCTTAGTATAAATTTTATCATCACAATGGTTGGATCTACTGAAAGATCTGTTCGATTGGAGACAAAGCGGAGAAGAATTCAGAAGTTAACAAGGGAAATCATACATCTGCAAGCACGAAGTAAAATATTCTTACACTTGGATATGAGAAGAATTTTTGAATATATCGGAGACTCGCACATCAATTATAGGTCATGATTTAAGAGAGAGAAAAAATGATCATAATCAAAAAATTTGAGATTCTTAACTTTTATGATTTTCGGTGTCCCAGAACGGTCATGATTTTAAGGGTGAAAATTGCAATTCTCAAATTTGAAATTCTTAACTTTTATGATTTTCGGTGTCCTAGAACGGTCATGATTTTGGGAGTAAAATGTCATAATCACAAATTTGAGATTCTTAACTTTTCTGATTTTTTCGGTGTCCTGGAACGGTCATGATTTTCAAGGTAAAAATTGTAATTCACATATTTGAGATTCTTAACTTTTATGATTTTCGGTGTCCTGGAACGGTCATGATTTTAAGGGTGAAAATTGTAATTCTCAAATTTGAGATTTTGAAAAATCAGAAAAATTGGTATTTTTAAAAACGACATAAATTCATGAATTTACCATTTTTGAAAAAATGGTACTTTTTAAATGATCTAAATTCATGTATTTAAGTCTTTAAAACCTGAAAAAAGGACTAAATTCATGAATTCATGTCGTTTTTAAAAATACCAATTTTTCTGATTTTGTCCTGGTCCTGGAACGGTCTTTTTCCCATTACTTGCATTCTACACCAGTCAAATCATTTTTAAATTTGTCTATTGATGGAAGAGAAGTCTCACTAAGTTTAGAAATGTTGTCAAAGTATGCATGTGGAAACACTCCTTTGCGTAGAGATATATAAGCATAGAGAATTTTGCTGAAAAAATGAGGATATCACGGCATGCTGCACGCACAGCACATGTTTACCTCCAACAGGAAGTGAAATATTAAAAAATATATAATTGGGCCTCGGGTTCATGCATCGAAGTCTTTGCTAGAATGACACTAACAAATTATAACTTATTTGTGAACAGGTTTCATGGTCATATTGATATGCGCTCCCATATGAATTCCCCCCTGCTCCTTTCACCTCTGAGTTCAAAAGGATTTAGTGCTAAAAATGCACAAAATACATTTGTCATTTCCACAATATGAGATACCATTTTACATCAAACATGTAAAATATCTTTGCAATATCAAGCTTAGTCCAATGTGCCTGGTGTAAAAGACGGGTGTCCTCTCAAATGTATCAAATGCTGATCATTTGTATTAAAATTGACATAATAAGGCGTATGGGAAAGTTGCTAATTGCTGAATAAGAAGAGCTAATTAAATCATTTTGAAGTGTAGCGTTGCTATTAAGACAAAATTTCTTATTTATATTACTCAACCGGCACATTCGCATTTCCTAGCATTGTTCATGGCCGTGTCCACTCCTATCTTACTTAACAGTGGCTTCACTTCATGGCGTTTTTCTCTCGTTCCCAGCCCTAAGTCGTCCGCTTCTCATTGCCGTCAGCTAAATAAAGAGGAACAGTTTATTTGTTTTCTCATCAAATGACTTGACGTTAGATTCATCAACAGACGTGATACTGGTTAGGATAATTCTTCGCATTTAGTGTTGAAATTTCACAACTGGTTTACCAAAGTGCGAATTAGGTTTTCGCCTCTGAGTGTCCATTGCTCCCCAAGGGCAAACAAAATTATGCGCAACTTTTCTTATACTAAAATGAAGGAGAGGGACAGCTAGAAGAAGGTCATGAGAAAATGGGAAATGAAATGTTATAAATGCAGAGTGGGGTATGGAAAGCTGGACAGAGTCAAAACCTAGGAATATTGAAAAATTCAATCAACTGAACAAGTCTGCAACTTTTTTGTCTAGTGACTTTGAACAAATCCAAACCTTTGCTTCTAGAAGCTTTATTGGCGAAAAACTACATGCTACTTCCTTCGCAGCAAAACCGCCGAGTTGTCAAATGCAATGGAAAAGCGTGATGAGAAAATAAGTGTTAATGAAAAGGGGGATCGTGGAAAATGTGCTCAAAACATCAGCTGTTAACAGTTAATTACTAATGATTCTATGCTTGATGCCCGCGGAAATTGCACACAAGGATATCCGAACATCTCAAGTGCAAAGAATAATCATCATGTAAACATCTACGATTACACAATTACTGAATTCCTTATAAAATTATTAGAAATTACGATCTCTCAATTATGTAAAAATAGCCAAAGTAAGATCTCAGTAAAAATTATTGCTCAAGATAGTGATGGTGTTGTAAATATGCGTTTTAGAGAAGCAATGATGTCAAGAATGAAAAGATTCCAACATGATATCCTTGTGTGCAATTTCCGCGGGCATCAAGTATAGAATTATTGGTAATTGTCACATGTAGTCTTGCAGACACATCTCTTTCAAACATTTTGATTTACTTGGGTTGAGACATGATTTCCAATTGCAGTTTGATTATTTTTTCTTATTTTTACTTGGATTCTTTCTTAACTTGCATGAATATTTTCCATCACGATTTTATATTGCATGTGACAGAATAGTTTATGACAGTAAAGAATCGCATTTGATAAAGACAAGGACATCTTTATTTTCAAGTTGGCGCAAGCACCGAACTTCTCCACTATGCCCGTCTCTCAAATGATGGGAGGATAGAGGCGTAGTCTCAGGTTGCCGAATAGAGTAGAAAATTACACCAGATAGATTCTACGGAAATTTTAAAAACTCTAAATGATGAATTATCTACAAATCCGAGTAATCTTTCAGAATTTAAGGAGAAGGACGAATCTTCACCCATGGGTTTCAATGCGTTCCAGGCATAGTGCTAGCTGCGAAATGAGCGTCAATAATAAAGTTTCAATGGATAAAGCTTTGATAATCACGCAACCGCAATCAACAAATAAATCAATATCGTTCTATTGATATGTTATGAGCGTGCTGTGAGGCTTGAGCATTTTGTCTGACAAATTTACGCATGTAGACTTTTGGGATGATTCTTAGCTAAATTTCATCTTTGACAAAAAGAATGATGTTGCACCAGTTTGGAATGAAATATTGCTGACTTCCAATTTCCTCTCTCACTTTTACTCCTCAAATGATGCTCAACCTCTATGGATATAAATCACTTCAAGAACTCATGCTCTCGACGTCAAGCTAACATCAAAATAGATAATTCGTAATCTATTGAAATCCATTGAAAAGTGCAAGAATGATTTGACAGCTCCAGGCCTATCTTTTCGAAACCAAAGCTTGATTCAGAATAATTAATATGTCTAATGGACTTTCAAGCCGATCAAGCATAAATGCAATTAGGAATAAAACTGATTGTTTAGTGGGATGATGTTCATCCTTTTCTAAAGGATCTTCGATTTGAAGCGAGCATAGGCACACGCACACTGTAAACCGAAGACCGACAATTATCCTACAAAATTGCTGACAAAATCAACCGACGATTGTCACCATCAATATCCTGCGATATCCGACGAATTTGTAGGTTCTCCACCGACATCGAAACAGATGCTTTGTATGCTAATTAACTAAACAAAAACTGTTGAATATTGATTGATTTTTTTCGATTAGTGATTGCTTGACTTTTGGCCAATCTGTATTATTGTGTGTCAAAACCATGATTTATTTTGACATAGTCTAATTAATTACCTACATTTTTGATAAAATTTAAGCTATAATTCATTGCTATTCATTTTGTCGTTTTTTGTCAGATATTGTAGGTGTTCAGTGGCAATCATCCTACAAGAACTAACAATGACCGACAAAATAGATTTTGTAGGATAAATGTCTGTCAATTGTCAGTCAACGGTTTACAGTGATACCATTGTTCTTGTCCATGTAGGATTAAATGATAGCAAAAAGGATTTTTGAAGTCCACTAACAACGTTTACTGTCTCAATTATTTTAACTAAGTTCATATTTTAGCGTGGGTTTCCTTCATACTGGCACCTATCAAGCAGATTACGCTAGTTCATGCTGAGCCACCAATTAAAAATTGAACATTCGCATAAAATGCCGGCCTTGTTACGTTGTTGTATTTGATAGCTGACGAAAGACTCTCCATAATTCAACATATAATTATTTTCGATGGAAGCAAGGGCTCCACTGAAAACTGTAGAGCACAAAAGTGGCGGATTGTGACTACGGAACCGATGTACAAAACCAGAATAACAAAATGTGCGAAAGTACTTCTGTTTGTATTCATCACGCTACGAAAGCGATTGGCTTTCCAATTGGGTTATCCTATAATAAAGTAAATCGTTTTCGAGGTAAATAAAAACCAGCAAAATGATTTCGTATATTTTGTTTGTACATCGTATATTTTGTACATCGTTTTGTAGAATCTCGCTGTAATAAAAAGTGGTTCCGGTTGGGCCACTAACTACACACACATGAACAAGTTGCGATATTCCCGTCTTTAACTGCATTGTTGCGAAAAATAAGGCATAGTTTCATGGTTCGGCCAACTTCACACACGTAATTAATCCTTGTTTACATATTTTTCAGCTTGGAGAGACTTTATATGACATTTGACTGTGAAAGGACCGAGAAGCGATTTATTTCAGCTACTGTCCATAGCTATCGTCAAACTACAGTACACTGTAAACTGCAGATTACGAAAGGTGACTGATGTTGACTACGAAACAGATGTACAAAATGAAAATAGAAGTTCGAATGATACGAAATATACGAAAGTTCGTGTTCATTCGCTATAAAATTGATTGACTTTCCTAGTGGATTATCCAATAAGAAAGTAAGTCGTCTTCGAGGTGAATAAACACGAGCACATGTCCTTTCGCACATTTTGTTATTCTCGCTTTGTACATCGGTTTACTAAGTAGCTTTGGTATCGTGCAGTTCACAGGAAGGATGCCACAAAATATTTAACAAATGCAAATTTTTTTGAAATTTACACAAGAAACATTAAAAATTGAAATGATAATGCGGTGGGTAGTATTGCGTTCCTTCTCGCCAAAGCAAAAGTGAGCTTGACCTGATTTGACATATTTTGTATAAAGTGTATGATAATGAATATCATCGATGTGTGAACAAAATTTTCTGTTGAGAAAAATAAGATGAAAATTGTTAAAAGTCAATGAATGATAAAAGAAATAATAAAGTCAATAAATGATAAAGATCATTGTTCATTTTTGTTGTCGTTTATGCTCAGTTTAAGATTATTGATGAAAAGGCTTCTCGCTGTCGCAGATGGATAGAGCATTTTTCAATTGAAAGAATGCTTATTGAAATCGCTGAGTTTACGCATGTTTGTAGATGATTGTACACTGATAAATTTTCGTTTGTCACATATTCTCGACATGAAGACATATGAAGCTTTCTGACAGTATTTCCAAAATAAAAATTGTTGCATTTATTACATAAGATTTGATAAACTGCATTTTGACTTTGATAGATTGTTCTCTATTTTTGAGGATTGTTGTGAACGTTGTTTAAGAGCATTTTTTCATTTCTATTCTTTCACGCCTCAATATTTTCACAATGTAAGATTCTCTTGATTTGTTTGTCTATTCTGTCAGGTGAAGAGAAAAGAAAAGTAGGCCCTATAGTAACTTGTAAATTTAGCAGCACTACTTCTCATCATTGTTTCAGGTAATCCATTTAAACGATGAACTCCCTCTCATGCTTTTCAAAGATTTCATTGCCGGAGCTTCGTTCAGAAATTCTTTGCCTTTCATTTCGAATGAAATCCCATTTGATTGCCAGATGTAATTTTTGAATTGAGTCATAATTCACAAAAATGTTTTTTTGCAGATTTTCGATAGGGTTCAGCAGGTCATTTGGGAAACTGGGAGGTACTTGGAAATCAAATAGACTCAAACTGCTTTTGTTAATGTTTTCAGTAGGATGTTCGATTTGAAATATTGTGTTCTGATTCTGAGATTTAGGCATTGAACAAATTGCAAAGATTCATCAATTTGTGCTGACTGTTGCGAAGCAATCATCTGCAACGTAAGAATATGGGTATATCATTGATCGCTCTCTTCGCTCGCAGTGCTGTGGTTTCAATTTTATCCATGAATATCGTTACCAGCATTGCCAATTGCTGATAATGAGGAACCAATTGGTAGCCATTTTGCTTGTCGAAATATTTTCTCATGAAATTGGAAATAAGCGTTTTGCAAAATAACACGGAGCAGTCTTCGAAGTTGGTCAATGCCTTTCAGATTTCGCTTGTTACAGTCTTCTTACTTGTATACTAAAGCATCAATAGCATCAGATTCAGATTCTGTGATGGACGTATACAACTGTACATGCTTGTGAATCAAAACTACATGGATGGATTGCATCGATGGGATCGATTCTCTTGATTTCATGCATCAATTGAATGCTGGATTTCAAATCTTCAAATTCTTTCAAGTACTCGTACTTTTTTAGCGAGCTGCAAAATACCTTATCCGTAATCAGATTAGTTAAAATGAAATAGTTATCTTTGAATGATCAAAATTTCGATATAATTTTGAAATTGGCATTTTGTTTTTGAAAACATTTCTGATGCCAATACCCGGTACCTAATTTAATCAGTTCCTCATTCATATGCGTGTATTGAAAATTATTGGCTCCATTATGTGCGAAAGTGTATTATAGCGAGAAAGCTGATGTAGGGTAAACTCGGCTAATTCGGAGGCACGGGTAATTCGGAGGTATTTTCTTTGATCAAATAATTTTCAGACTTAATGAAATCTGACTGTCGCTGTTTTTGGCATGGATATCTATGTCGGTATGCGCGTCAGTCATGAAGTAAGAATGAATTCAAAACGTCGTCGCTGAAGAATTCAAAACTTCATTTATTGTAGGTAGCAATAGAAATGTGATAAAAATTCGCTGTTTTTGCATACACATCGTGGGAAAGTCGATATTTCTGCAGCATATGTAATTTATCTGCCGATAGACAGTTTGGCTGTAGAATGAACACTTGTTGCAAGTTTAAAAGTTTTGGCGAATCAAAACAGATCATAGTGCACTTGCTATGCGCTTAGCTAATTCAGTCAAAAATTAGTTTTTTCGTCAGAATTTCTGTGATCATGGATCGCCAAGCACGAGTTGCTGCAGCAAAGAACGCTGTTTTATCGAACAATATTTCCATTTACAAGGCATCGAGACAATTTAACATCCCCGAAACAACTATACGAAGGCATTGCAATTCCGAGAACAGTTTTAGTGGGCCAGGACGACCTCGAAAGCTAAGTGAAGCCCAAGAATTGGAACTGGTGAAATATTCAAGAGACATGGTTCGCCTGGGATTTGGCTTGACGGCAAGCGACATGATTCGTTGTGCAAACGGGATGACGGGTGGTGATAGCAGACTGAGCTGGGATTGGTGGTCATCTTTCAAAAGTCGTCACAACCTTTGTTTGAGAGCGTCCGAACCAGTGGCTCACTACAGGGCAACGATGGCGAATCGCGCGATTATGGATGACTTCTTTGACAAATACGAAGCCAAGATATCCGAACTCAACTTGGAGAACAAGCCGCATCTGATCTACAATCTCGATGAGACCGGACTACAGATAGCCGGAGGATCGGGCCGCGTGGTGGCCCCACGCGGCATGAAGCGAGTGTGCTCGCGGACCTACGCGGACAAAAGCGAGACGAGGACCCTTCTCATTGCTGTCAGCGCGTCTGGTGCTATCTCGCCTGGGATGCTGCTGTTCAAAGTAAGTTACAATTCTAATATTCTTACATGTATTGTCAAGGTTCGACAGAATAGAATTTTATAGCCTAATAGGCTTATCTTCATCAAACTATGATAAGCTCACAATTCTTATAGGCCTACATGCATACTAATTGACAAGCACGAGGTATAGGCCTATTTAAGACCGAGCTATAGGCTAGATCTTCTCAATCGCCCAACAATTGAGGCCTAGGTCTAAAATTTTTTTTCTATTTCTAGGGGATTCGGCGAACGCTCCTTCACGACGTCGAGAAAGAGCTTCCTCCAGGCTGGATGGCCGAGTTGACGGAGAAGGGGTGGATCACTGCCGACTCCTACCTAGTGTTCTTCAGGAGATTTGTGGAACATTTGCCAGCTGAGCGTCCAGTGCTTGTGGTGATGGATTCCCACTCAAGCCATGTCACCCCCGAAGCCATCAAATTGGCTCAGGATAATGGAATTGAGCTCATGACATTTCCTGCTCATACCACTCACATCCTGCAACCCTTAGATGTTTCCATTTTTAAGTCATTGAAATCGCATTGGCGATCTGTTGTTAGTGATCATTTGAGAGAAAACATAGGCATTTCTGTGTCGCGCTTGGATTTTGCCAGATTGGTCACCAAGGCCTACATGGCATCATTCAGCCTTTCTAACATTCTCTCGGGGTTTCGGGCCACTGGTTTATTTCCAGTAGATAGAACAGCCATTGATGATGAGAAGCTGGAATTGTCTTTGCTTAGTGAGAAAGATGGGACCGATGTTTCTCCATCTGACGAAAACACCGCCCCTTCTACTAACCTGCCCAATCTCCCCACAGTTGCTGCGCGTGATGAGAAGAAAAAACGTAGAGTACAGAGAGCGCGAGTGTTGACCGAGTGCAAATTGTCATCAGATGTTGACCAGAACCTTTGTCCGATTTGTAACGTGAATTATTCTCTTTCAACTGATCGTGAGTGGGTGAAGTGTCACCTATGCCCTGTATGGGGACATGAACAGTGTTTTGCTGAGAAGTATTTGATTACGCATTTGAATACTGTTGTTTGCAGTGCTTGTCGACGATAATGTACAGTAGTTCTGTCGATCGTCAATATATTTTTCCTTGGATTTCTGTGTTTTTGTCTCAAGAATTGAGCTGATCAAGCTATTCAATTTTTATTATTATTGTTATTATTTTTGAGCATTATTATTGTTATTATTCCAGCACCAACATTTAGAACAATACATTAGAAGTGCGAACTAACAGGCAACCTAGGCAAAAACACCTAGCTAAATGTTTATACATCATTAGATACACTATTAGATATTACCACCGAATTAGCCGAGTATACCTCCGAATTACCCGAGTATACCGCCACATTAGCCGAGTTGTTAATCATTTCGTCTACTTGCTGACTCTAGAAAATGATAATTGTAAAAAGAAATTTGGTGTGCTGGAGTCATTCAAGGTTCCCTCATATACCCCTAGACGTAAATTTAGCGAGATTAGATATAGTTCAGCTGAGAAAAATTGCTTTTTAGCAAAAATACCTCCGAATTAACCATGTGTATGTGTATGTGCATGTGTAGTTTATATTGCAATAAAAAGTTCAGTCAAACTTCTGAAGTCAGGTGCATGCGCATTAGCAAGGTCCGAAGCATTCATATCATATCAAGCTGCATATATTGTAGACTCATCATTCATATTATTGAGAAATAATGCATCACATAGTAAATGTAGAAGAATATCATCATTTTAAAATCTTTTTCATGTTACATGTCATCATATTTGCGTTTTTTGTCGTGAAATACACGGTATTTTGATGTTCTTTGACAGCTTATATAGTGCTTAAATGAAGTTATATGCGGTTATAGAATGAAAAAATAAAAGTTGAAAAGTTTGAGTCAAAGCTACCAATAATCGAAGAATGTGCTCAATGCAAAGATTACATTGTTTAGCAGCACTAAAGGGTAGCACTATGGCTAGTGCTGCTCAGGTCGATATAATAAAACTTTGCTAATGGAGCCGAGTCGTCCCGGCAGTGTCACGTGTATATGTGTGTGTGAGAGAGAGAAAGATTGAAAAGAATTTGCAGCATGCTATATTTAAATGCTTTTTCAAACTTAACGAGATAATAATTCTCGAAAATTTTCCTCAAAAAGAGTAAAGTGATACATGACTTCACAGTAAAAAAACTTCCGAGTTTATTAAAAAAGTTTCGTGAATATGAAGGATGTGAATGAATGAATTCATCATTCCTGTAAGAAGTAATTATTGAACAAGTTAAGCGGAAAAGGCAACATTTTGTTGGTCACTAGTAATTTCTAAGTCTTATCGTAGACCGCGCGTTTCGTGGACCGAGAGAAAACAGAACCGCATTTATAGCCTTGATTACAAGTTCAGACCGCTGAAAAAAGAAAGCAGGAACACTGGTCGACCGTTGAGGTGAAATGATCGGTTTTTTCACTGAACAAAGGATTTACATAATGCATGAATTTCCATGCAGATGCGTTCTCAAAGTGTAAATGCTGTATTTAATTCAATCCTGGCATGCAATTTCAAAAGCAGCTATTGGTACTTTTTTACGCATTTCAATAGCATTCGATTGTTTCCATATCATCCGTTTTTGATCGATATTCCTTTATTTTTGGACTTCTGGCTCTGAAGTTGCTCAAACCCATGCACCCTTAAGTTTTTCATTGACTTAATTGCTGTCTAAAAATGCATTCACTGCTTTATTGGAATAGCTATGAGCTTCATCAGCCTGCGCGCACAGATTAGATCAGTCTGTTGCCTCCATCTCCATCAACAGTCTCAAGTTCCCAATACGACGACGTGAGAGATCAGATAGAGCCATCTGTCACGTGCATGTCTCTTTCCGAGAACGAATAACGTTAGTACGTCACGTTCTCACTCATCACTCCTCGAAAAATTACTTGAAGGCTCAACATCAGAGTCATGCCATGTCAATTATGGTGTAAAAAACAAAATGAGATCAGTTCTGCATTACGGGTGAAACGAATAAACATAAGATCAATTTGCTTCGTAAAAGATGCTCAAGTGGAGGAACTTCAACCGATGATCATCCTGTTTATCTGGATCGGTGTTATGCTATTTACCTTGCACTACAAACAGTTTCCGATCGGAAAATATATGGGTATATTCATTTTCCGTGGAGAAACTTTGTATTCAACTTTGTAGCGTACTTTTATTTTCTCCTTTTTGTAATATTCCCTCCCAGATTTTTCACTATCTTTTGCTTTATATTTTCCCCTTTCTCATTACAGCTCTCATTACAGTTCAATGCAGTATTATTATTCATTCAATTATACATTTATTAGAAAGTAAATTTGTCAAGCTAATCAACTTCGTTAGGTGACAACCATTAACATCATCCTTCAGGAAAACACCGTTCTCATCCTTCAGAATAAAAACGGATCTGCCTTTATTCACATGAATATAGTGTATATTTTGTTAGATCAAGTGGTTGTCATGCCACCGCCTTTTCGATCGTCACGTCTTTTGTTTGTAGGAAGCACATGATCACCCACTACGAATTCCGAAGACCCACTATTGCGTCGTTCATGGCACCGGACCATTCGTTCTTATGACTCCTTGATCTTCGTCATCATTCTAGATAGTGAAACGAACATTAAAATTAGCATTATCATTTTTGCTATTACTAGAGGAGAACGTCTGTTAACAACTAGTAACCTAGAAGTAGCTAGATGCTACTGTCTTGCTTGATAAATATGAAAAATGATCAACTGCAGGCCACAGCGAAAGCCCATCCCTGAAACTAACCTTTTATAAAGGGCGGACCTTGCGGTGTCTCTTTTCTCTAGAATTTGGTGGATTGCCGTTGGATCTTCATCTTTGAAATCAACTGCTGCAACGCCTCCTTCAACAGTGTCACACGGCAGGAGGGGCTCATGATCAACACCTGCCTTGTAGGGTGACACACGGGTTGTGTTGTGCGCGCTAGAATTGTACGAAAGCACCTGGGACATCCTCATTCCCATGCCATTCCAGGCCATCTTGGTCGATTATCTTCCGAAGGATCGCCTCCAACGTTTGATTAAATTGTTTGATAGCAGAGCTGGCAGTTGAATATGGAATACTTCGAAGCTTTGCTATGCAGTCGTCGTCTTTCGAAGCGCCGTCTGGATAAGCCTTATTTATCAAGTATTCTCTGACATGAACATCAGTAAATTCCATGACTTGACAAAATTTCATTTAAGCTAAAAACTGCAATCTGTATCCGATTGGATTTACATGTGTTTTTCTTTGATCCTTTCTGACAAAAAGAGGAACTCACTAGAACTCGGCAGGCATGCAGATTCGTGGTAGGCATAGGGTGCACATTATTCTCTGAAAGTCTCACTTTCGGCCTCGTTCCCTGCAGAAACTCGTTCTGGCTAATGGGGACAATATATAAAAAATATATCTTCTAAGTGTAATGAGGACAATGGATGACTAGGATAGTACCAGTCGGGACTCTGACAATGGGACTTTTCTGTCTTTATTTTGAGATAACTTCTGATTGATGCAAAGGTCGCATTGCCCTAGATGTTTCACGAACAGTGAGGTCTATTTGAGGGACGTCACCTGTTTGAATGTTGATGAAATTTGACTGTTAGAAATTAGACCGGTAGACGGCATGAAATAAAATTGTAAAATCGATCTTGCGACCGCAGATTTATGATTCTCGCTGCCAGTCTTGCATGATTGATCTTACTAATCTATTACAAACGAACCTGAGCAGAGTGATATTCCATCATGCCTCTTAGCTATTCTACAGGCAGTTTCGTGATTTCATCTTTATTAGTTGGCCATGTCAGTGATTTTTAATAATTGATTATCCTTTTAGATGAATTATCTTCAGGTTCATCGAAGACACCAGGCTTGTGCTTGTAAAACAACCATATACATTGTTTACTATTTTATCAAGAATTTTATGCTCTGTTCATTAGAGTTTTCATTACACAATCGTTCATAACTAACACTGCAGGATATTATTTCAGCTACAATTCATTGATACGCTGACGTCAATGAGAGATGTCGCATATTGTTGTAGCCTACACCCACTCCACCAGAAGCAAATATCAGGTATTGAAAGTTTTTCTAATGAGTCCACAAGCAGAATCGTAAACTATACCTGAAACATTAAAAGATATATTCACAGAAGCCTATGATTTGAACAAGCATTTTTAAGTATTGCTTCCGTTGCAATTACATGTTGAAGATCCTTCATGTCCGCTCTAGGTAGCAGAGATATCTAACAATTCATCCCTATGCTGTGAACCAAACCTATACCTCAAACATTTCAGTCTCATGCAACGAAGGCTCATTTTCAGCGGTATCTGTCTAGTGTCTGGTCACTAAGACCGGAGGCACACAGAATAAGCTATAAGCCATCGTTCGCAAATGGCGATCCTTTAGTAAGCCATCAATTATTTGACAATATTTTTTCTCATGACAAGTAATACAAGCAAGAAGAAATACAAAGAGGAAAAATAAAGAAAAAGCTTTTGTACGAGCATAAAGCATAGTAAAGCGCAAGCATAATGAATGACGCGTTGTGTCACAATTCACAACGTCGGTCCTATTGAAAACGGCGGCTTATGACTTGTTGTTTGTGACTTATGACTTATTCTGTGTGTCTCCGTAATCAACAGCGACTGATGGCTGATGGCTTATTCTGTATATCAGCTCTCATTGAAACTTAAGTGTTGTAACTCTGTTTACGGCTTATGGTTTATGACCTACAGCTCATCGCGTGTGCCTGCGGCCTTAGTGAACCTGTGTTTTTTGTTTTTTTGTTATTGGTTAATCTAGCAATTTCTGCCACCACGTTTGCGCCAACTAGCATTCAAAGACAGAATAAAAATGAGCAAGTTGGTGCTGCTGCTGTTGTCGTCTGTTGGTAGACCGTCACAGGGGACCTCACGTGTAAACGAAGATTTGACTTACTGACTGACATAAGCTTCGAAACAGTGTGTGTGTGTGTGCTATGTCTAGTCGCGCGAGGTTTAGTGGAAGCTAGTTAAGTCAAGTCGCGTATGTGCGCCTTTATTAAGCACCTTCTGTCAACGAGCGATGGCCCAGAAAAGAAAAAGCATGTGGTTTATCAAGCTTTCGCGTGACCTCTCACATCTTCAAAGTTTGCTAAGCGAAACATTAAATAGTGAGAGTGGACTACGACTCGACTTCGTGCTTCCTGTTGAGATCAGGTCTGTGAATTTATCTCCAAGTGGAAATCATCGGTCGTAAAGGAATTATTGTGATCATTCTTAGCATTGTCTGACAAACACTGTTATCGCTGTTCATTCTCACACTGCCCCAATCATGGTCTCAATATTCATGATATCCTCAAGATATTTTACGGTTCATTAATTTAGGCATGTAATTATGACTTTAATAAGAAAACTGAACAAATGAAGTTATAAGTGCAGCAATAAGTATAGAAATTAGACAAGTAGTGTTATAGTTGAGAACTGCGATGCAAGAATTCTGCTTGACTCGGTAACTAAGTACAGATTTATTATTTTGATGTGTGTGGAGCACATGTAGTGTCGAGATCATGCTATTCGCAAGTTTATCATGTCTCATGTGTCATTATCAATGATGAATAAACGATACATCAAATTCCCATGCAAAGGATGCGCGGCCGGTAAGATCTCAGGTAATCTTGATCTGATGACATAATTTTACTTATCTTGCAGACATCGGCAATATTTTTTGGTAATGTTCTAGATCTTTCTTGGCAATCAATTGGAATCTAAGTTAGGGCTTAAAATAGGGCGTTTTAAAAACTGTGCTGTTTTAGCCCACTGGTGCCATTTACAGTTAACGTCAGGTATTTGGAGCAAGGCTTGAATTTCAAAAATGCTTTGCAAAATATTTCTTTCTGATAAGTTTACACGATTAAATGTATTTTCAGCGGTCATCTTGAAACTGCCCTTTTTATAGACCTTGGAACAGATGGAAGGTTTTCATGGTTAAAATTGATCCTAATCAATGAGTCTGAAAAGTGAGCGTTAGAAGTGCAAACAAATGCAAAATTAAATAACAAATGAGTATGATTGCAATGTAGCGACATCTATTTTCGGATGATGACAAAGGAAAACAGTCCAACCAAATACAAAAACAGGCATCAAATTTCATACACATCTTCCGCATGTGCGTTTCAAATAAAAATTTGTCATTAATGTAGGTCATTTTTTATATGCACAAATGAATTTTCTCTGTAGCAGTAAATGAGCATTAATTGTAGGCATCAATTTTTGATACTTTTATATCATTTAGACTTCTTTCATAAGTCTCAGTATTATTAAACAAATTGTACGCATGTGCGAGCTTTGGGATGTGCATTCTATCATGACAATCATATATTTTTATTTTGTGGGAAGATAGATATTATTGATAGAGTTGATAGTAACTTCGTCGCTTTGAAATAAAATTAGAATTTGATAGCAGTTGCAATTCTTATGATTGCATAAAAGCGATATATATAAAAGCATATTTATATATACATATATAAAAGCGAGAGTTGATAATGACCATTCGAAAGTGGAAGCTGCAGTACTTTGGCCACGTAATCAGGGCAGCAACATCAGCACTCACATTCTCGAAGGACGAATCAACGGCAGGAGAGCAAGAGGAAGACCAAGGCTCCGGTGCACTGACGACATCAAGGAATGGACAGTTAGACCGATGTGCGACCATGGCGAGACAAAGGATTCGATGGAGATCGATGGTGCAAATGTCCGTGATCCCCGACATTCAGCAATGAGGATGGGACTAGTCGAAGGCAATTCTTATCTCAAAATAAAGCATATTTACAACTGTAAACTGATCTAATTTATCTGAGACCTTCTGAGTAGATTTGTTGGATGATTTAAACTGATGATAAAATGATAGATGAAAATATCAATAGAAGAATTGCATGTTTTTGCTGCAGATGTGAAAAATCACTCGCAAGATGAATTTCATTATTCATTCTCTAGTTGAATGAGCTTCAAATAAAAACTTGCTATGATGAAGACAAGTGAATAATGATTTGAAAAAACTCAGAAAAGAAAAATGATGACATGTTACTATGTCAGAGGATTCATAACAGAATAATAATTCCCTAACTTCTGCTAGCAAAGGGAATTTATTAACTTGTGTATAGTCATACTCAGACAAAATTTGAAATATTCTCTTTCATTCACTGTATCATCTCGTTATCCATGATGCTAGTTATGCACTTTATTGACGAAGATTACACGCAAGTACTAAAGCAGTGGAAAAATTTAATGCGTATTTAGCAAATACGTATACAGTTTGAATTCTTCAAAGTCGATCAATAGACTCACTTCATTTACTTTCTGTTCGACGCTCGTAATGCTTGTAAACACCCGAAGAATACATCAAAATACAACGCGAAAAGCAAATGTATCTATGACATCCTCTTCTGTCCATCTTCATGGCGCCGAGGAATAATAATAATTTTAAATAAAAAGCATTAGGAAATACAATGAGTTACAAGAAATTGTTGGGTTCTACATAATGTAGAACTTCACCATTACTTAACTTAGTTCTCCGAATGTTTAATCTCTAATATAGATTGGACAACACTAATTAGAAAGAGCTTCAATAACCGCACATTTGATTCGCTATTTCATATACAAATACGAGATTATACTGGTATACTAAAAATTTACAAAGTTGTCTAATATGCTTTTTCTCTTAAAGTTGCATCTCTTCCATTCAGATGACAAGAACCACGCGTTAAGTGTATTTGTTACGCACGGATAAGGCCGTTGTATCACTACCACACTCATGCATTACAGCATGTATTTTCAGTTCCAAATTGATACAAGATTACGGAAAAGCATTCCAATTGTATATATATATATATATATATTCTCATTGTGAAAGAAAAACACTTTTTTTTCCGGACTAGTTTCAAGGCTAGTTTATTGCCTCATCTTCAGCGGTACAACAAAGAATTCAATAAAATCCACAATAAAATTTATATCTACAAGTTTGCTTCAACAGAAACATTTTCATTAACTAAAATCTCAAATAAAATACGTCACAAAATACAGAGAGCGTTGAACCACATAGCTATTGCGCTAAACATGACATCATTACGAGCGGATTACGTCATAAATTTAATGTCAAAGGAAATTGTCCGTTCCGGTCATTCGATAAGCAATCTGTGTTGTTAATTAAAATAGATTCTAGAATCATTGGGTATTTCGAGCAACCTATAATTTTGAAATTTTCATGTTTCGGTGCATGAACATGCATGGAAACCTCAGTTTGAGTAGGATACCCTCGCAAGTGCTCTGAGATACGGGTATAGAAATGCCTTTTGGTGGCACCAATGTACCGCATTGGACAGCGGTCACAGTTATATTGATAAACAATATCCGATCGCAGATCACTCACAATTTTATCTTTGTTGCGAAAAAAATCTTTCATTTTACACGTACTGTACGTAGTTTGAATTTCAGCCTTAGACAGTTTTTGATTGATTTTATGAATTCTATGATTGAAATCTTTAAATCCTTCACGAATGAAAGGCACGGACCAATAAATAATTTTCTTATCATTCTCTTTATTTTTATTCTCTTGCTTTGCACAAACTTTTTCTTCGACTTGCTTTTTTACTTTCAAAATTGTTTCCAATTGAAAACCATTACCTATAAATGTTTCAATAATTTTCTCAGATGCTGATTCATACAGAGTCTGATCAGAGCAAATTCTGAAGGCTCGAGACAGCAACGAACGAATGGCTGCTAATTTATATTTTTCAGGCGCATAAGCGAACTGAGGAGTATAGACTCCAGTGTTTGTTGATTTGATATGGAAATCAATTTTGAAAGAATTATCAGTTTCAAGAGTTATCTCCGTATCTAAAAATGTGATGCATTTGTTACTACTTTCTTCTAGAGTAAATTGGATGTTCTCATCCAATGAGTTGATGAAGTTCAGAAACTTTTTAGCATCACTACTATTTTTGAAAATCGTGAAACAATCGTCCACATAACGACGATAAAAAATTGGCAATGTGCCTTCATACTTATGGAATTTGCTTTCAAGCATATCGAGAGCAAACGCAGCCATAGTAGGGCCAAGGTTAGAGCCCATGGCCATACCGTCCACCTGGTGGTATAGTTGGTTGTCAAAACTGAACAAAATGTTTGTGCACGCAAGGTTCAATAGACTTTTTAAAGCTTTCTCTGAAATTGGAAAGTCACCGAAATCGATCAACGAGGTTATGTGATTAATGGTTCTGTTCACAGGAATATTCGTAAATAAACTTTTAACATCCAAGCTAAAGAGATCAAATTCTTTTTCCTCAGGAAGAGATAAAGATTTTATGTCTTCAACAAACTGAAAAGTATCTTTCAAGGAAAACTTTCGAGGAACATACTTTTTCAGTAAATCATCAAGCCAAAGAGCTAATTTGGATGTGTAAGAATTGCGCATACTCATAATCGGACGGTACGGCGGGTTGGAAGTGCATTTATGAACTTTCGGTAAGCCATAAAGGCGAACCGGTTGCGAACCACATGCGCGAATGGATTTGAAGATATCGTCATTTATCAGTTTTTTAGCTTTAAGGTCTTGTAGCTTACGATTAAAACGATCTTCCTCAAGAATAAAAGGATTCTTTTTAGAACGCTTGTCAACTTTGTAAGTTTTGAAACGACTCGTATCAGATAAAACTTCTTGAAGTTTCTCGATGTAAATTTTCTTATCTTGAATAAGGATTCCGTTTCCTTTGTCAAATTTTGAGACAACAATATATATATATATATATATATATATATATATATATATATATATATATATATATATATATATATATATATATAGGACGCATGTATATACGTCCCCTTTATAAGTACTGTAAAACAAGTTGCATATCAAGGGAATGAATATTTGCTAACAAGCATGATAATTAAGCGGAAATTAGGCTGATGATAAGGAAATTTCATGATCTGCATTATCATGTAATCCCTGGAAGTCTTCAAGGAAAAGTTGAGATCTTATTGAAAGCTTTTTAGCTGAGATGCTTTGTTTTAAATTTAATTTTCAGCGGCATGATTTTATGATTCACAAGGCGTCTTTTCTTGAATCTGAATAGTGTTGAATAGTAATGCTGACCCATTTACACCGCTTAAAGATCATTTTCTTTGTAATGATGCTTTTGTTCCTCTTTCAGTGGCAGGTAGCTTGCGATATGATCTTATCATTATAGTAAGGCATGATCTTTGAAGCAATGGTAAGCCATCGAATTGCTAACATGATAAACGATATTACCTCTCAAGGTTGTCATGACATGGAGAATTTGTAAATTACTTTTCTTTCTTCTGTATTGCTGTCATAATAAGTCAAATTTCTGTACATATCTCCAAAAAAGCAAAAATTCGTATATCTCACATGTGGTGCTGGGTTTCGTGTCAAGTTCATTTTATTAAATCGAAAGTGCATAGACATTAGGGATTTAATAAATGCTGAGTCACCACTCTACCTAAATACACTTTCTCTATGGTATGGAGCATCCGTTGAAGTTTCGAATTGAAATCCAAATCACAGACAAGATGATTTGAAACCCTTCACAAGTTCATCCCACATGAGTAGCTCCCACACTTTCGCTAGAATCGGCATAATTGCAATTGCATTGATTATTTATTAAAATATGTTAAATTTATTAAAAGTATTAAATTAATATGCAGTTTATTAAAAAATATTTATTAATGATTTGATTAAGGACTTCATGAGAGATGAGGTCAGTGCAGAACGCAACTTGTGTAGAATTCGCATGCGATTGAAGCAATTCCGCGACCATTGAATTAGCTTCCGTGACTTCCTTGGCTTCAGAGAATGTATGGCTCTGTGAATGTATGCATCTGAAGGAGCTACCATTAAGAGGATTGATGAGTTGCGTTTTGTCTAAATGTCGGTTTATGGTCATCAAAGGACGCTGGCAAAGTTTCAGATAATGGTCATGAAGACATTATATCCGATATATCAGTGCTTTTGTCTCTACGTTGCTTCCAAAATCATCTAGAATTTACCATGTGAATTACGCTAGCCATGTGACCATGTTAACATATATGCATAGTGTAGTCTATAAAGTACAGCAATTGTGGTCCGGTATGGAAGTATGACGTCATGCTGTGCAGTGCAAACACATTGACTGTTTCTACACCTTCTGAGCCCTGAGGAGGATCCAGTGGACCCCCTTGTAGAAAGCAATACATTGCATAATCAAGGTAAAATATTTGAAGTAGAACATCAAATGCTTGATTTGTTGCAGTACGAATATAATAAATAGACCAGAAATATAAATGAAGGACCTCAACTTTCTTCGCGCATACTACTCATGCAGTGATCAAACGTTATAAATTATATAACTATATAATTATGATACGGAAGTTTACTTTGTACTGTATCGTGTAGGCTACATACCATATGCTCATTTGCTAGCATGATCGATTGATCTTTGACAAGACTTTCCGCTAACTGGGGCGCTACGTCTGTGAAGCCGCGTTCTGAAACTTGGTCGCCAAAGCAAAACTGGGGACACGGCTTGATGGATGTTCTGATATGATCCAGGGATGCGCTCCAAGGATCTCATGGAAGAAAATCGGGTCATCCGTCTAACTGTTTCCGACGAATCAGGACGTGATTAGAATGTCTCGTGATTGCAAATAGTTGCTCTTCTCTTCCTTTTTTTCACAAGATTACATTTTTAAAATTCGGATATTTTACGGAACATTGACAAGCTGATGTTCTTTGTACATATACATGTAGTACAAATATATAGCTGCAATTTTACAATTGTATAATCGTAATTAGATCAATGTAATCGTACAAGTCGCACTCAAATAGTTTTTCCGAAAAATTAGGTGGTGGTTCGAGGGCACAGAGTCATTGGCATAGACAATAGTTCCACTGTTTTCGCTAGTAGTGTAATGCACATCATATGCTTGTATAGATGAGCCTACATATAAGATTCAGTAAGTGTAAAAGTGAGACAGGCATATGAAACGGGATGCCTCCCGCAGATATGAATTCGTTCGGTTACAGACTCATCGTGTAACAAAATTTACCTTCATTCTCTGCTTTCTTGTTCTATCTCTTCGATGTTAAAAATTCAATGTGTCATGGTTAAGATAATTTGTGATATTCCAAGAATGCTTCTTCACATTTGTGTGTTCTCCTCAGTGTAGAGATATTCTCGTATTCTGAACAACATTTAAAAGTAGGTATTACGCATACAAATGCGTGTCACTAAAGTCTGTAGATCATACTGCATGGAGTACCGCACATGCAAAGAATTGACTCTCATTGATTCTCCACCCCACATTTTTGTTGTTGACACCCGCGAGTGTTGCATTGCTAACTATTTTTTCTTGCTCTTGTGCTATCTATACCGTCACAATTTCGCAAAAGCGTTGAGCTGAGTGTGCAAAATTCCTCTGGTTTGTAGAAAATTCAAATCACCAGCTTTGTCATTCACTGTTACAGTTATCTGCATTAGACAACAATCCCACGAAGTTAATGATCACCGCTGCATCTTGTATTCTTACTGAGTACCAATGAGGTTAAAGCCAAGCATGTTCAAAGCGAGGTTTTGCAACCAAGTTTATAGCAGAATAGAAAGTCATGTTCAAAAGCGTGACATGAAAGCCAGTCATTTTTGAAAACAATGTTTTTTCAACACGGTTTTAATACTATGTTTAAAAACCTGGATTTTAGAGCAGTTTTAAGCAGTTGCTTTCAATGTGCATTAAAGCTGTTATTTTTTCTCTGACAACACAGCAATTCAATTAATGCTAGAGGTCTCAACATATTTAATAAAATGCAACACACAGTAATCGTGCATTACGCTAATGTGTATTTTTGGTGCTGAGCAATACTTCCAAAATAAGATAAGATAATCTTTGTTGCCCCACGGTGTGATAAGTCGGTGAGAACATTACAAACATCGATGACAATATTGCCAGAATCAAAATAAACTAAAATGCAATGGTCATTTCATTTGTAAATAAATCTATTGCCAAAATTGTCAAAGTGACTATCTAATCCATCTAAATAGCAAAAGCACACTTATGAGAGTAGTTAGTGTGATATAATAACATGCCCCACTAAAATTTCAAAAACAATCAAAAAACAGTGCTCGATGCTTTAAAGCATGGGGTTTTGTAAACACATACTTTTGACCCTATTTATGCGTAGCCAGGAATTCCAGCTAATCACGATCATATCGTAACCACATTCTACGCAATCTAACTCTTCTACTCAGGGATGTGGAGTCGGAGTCATATCATTTTTGCTGGAGACGGAGTCGGAGTCCTATCAAATGATAGGAGTCCGGACTTCGGCCTATAACTAGACCCGAAATATAATACATGCAAATTATTTATCATCGTGCATGGCTGTCACTGTCTTGATGTCAACTTTCTCAGTCAAACACAAGTACAGAGACACTGATGGATGCAAAGCTTGTAATAGTTGAGGGAATGAACCGTGATAATGAAAAAAGGATTGTCTTTTCACTCGGTGATTTAGTAGAGAAGACAAGCTTTCCTAGACTCGATCACCTACGCACCAAAGGTCGTATCAGAGAAAACAAAATGAAATACTAGTTTGTTAACGTTGATCGTGTGTGATCTCTCCTCCAAAGCGCATATTAAAATCGAAAGTATACTCACATTTTTGGAGAAGGATGGGGATTTTCCTGCCTGGTAGAGACTGGAGAAAAACCGTGTGAATCACACATCAAGAAGATGGGAGGAGCCGAGTCGCATGCATCCAACTTAAAGCGACATTTGATAAACTTTCATCGAAAATGATTGATAATTGAAGCAGCAATGATCACTAAAGATAGGTTCAGATAAGCCCATGATCTATTATGTAGGTCACCAGTTTTTATCAAAAAACTAGGCTATATATACTTGCCACCCGGAGTCGGAGTCGAAGTCCTATCAATCCCCGGAGTCGAAGTCCTATCAAAATGATAGGACTCCGCATCCCTGCTTCTACTAACGGAGCAAAGTTTGCACGTCGATTAACGGAGCATGGAAGTTGTGACATTAAGTGAATTCCAAGAGAAGTAATAAGTTATATTTGAAATTGCTTCCATACATCGATAGCAAAACAGATTTCTTTAAAATAAATAATGTTTTTAGTAATTCATCTCCTTTATTATTTAATGCATTACAGGTTCTTGGGTACGCCTCAGCAACCTCATGAATAATATTACATCAGTAGTAGCCAACAATGAGACTCCAAGATGTTCATCCTATATTCAATGTAACTCATCAGCATCACTTTGATAATTGGTGATTGCTCAAAACCCAATAACTGCCGCTACGAGAAATATTTTGCCACTTGTGCTCATATTGATAAGAAAGCTTTACTGAGACGTATAGAGTGTGTTTGCATAGTTTCAAGAAAAACTTTCTTAATTTTATAAATATTTTTTAATTTATTATACACGCATATATATGCGTGTTCCCAAGCTGGAACGTTGGCGGGTTCCGACAACACATTTTGACACTATCTGCCAATATTCCACTTCGGAACCAATTTTTGTAATTGGACTATTACTATGAATTATGAAAAATAATAAACAACTGAGATAAAATCTTTATTCAGAATATTGTAATACAATAATTTTGTAAATATTCTAGTGTGTGGGCTATGAGCTTGATTCAAATGTTTACATGCACATATGAATGATTTCTTTCAAAAATCGAAGAGTCACCTGCTGTGTTATTGCCGAAAATATGTTATGTGAAGAGCAACTTTCGACATTGGAAGCAGCGGGCCTGCCTTCCTCCTCAGACGCACCTGTGCTCAATCTTGCTAGTTTTGATAGCATCAGTCAACCGTCGAGAAGGTGCAGGTCGACTTTGCTATCTTAGATTTCTGTTTGGCCTGCAGGTATACATTATATGAAAGAACAAACATCTTACCGGCGAACTTGTAAATGATTCATCTGTCCTCCGAGCTCTCGATGTAATCTCCATACGACAGACATATTGATAAAATGGAGAAGGAGGCAACACCATCACCACATTTTTTACTTAGTATTTTTGGACGATAGCACTGACAGGAATCTGTCTAGCCTGTCGACGCCGCTCATATGTAGATTATGACTTTTGATCATTTTTGGTTGGAGAACATCACATTTTTCAACGCTCTAGGCAATATCTAAGTGGCACATATCTACTCAATGTATGTTCTGGAATAGTCTGGAGGTTGAAAGTCCGACTTCAACTCTCGAGGCTGAAGGGTTTGAAACCTTGCGATCAATTGTTTTAGCATTATTTTAGAATCACAACAAATAAGTAAGTATTTGAGAAATGTATTATCAAAGCGATTTATGCGCCTATTCTTGTTATATAAAAATAGTTTCATACTCTGCACTAAATGGACGATTTACTAGCTCAGTATAGTCACAACACGCTAATGCTTCACTTCGGGAACTAACATATTTGGCGGCTACTAAAACACATTTAATTGACAAAAAGAAGAGCTTTTATTTACGAATCTTCTTAGAATTATCCAAGTAAAAAGAGTTGAGATAAATAAAACAGATACTCACCATAGTAAATCTTCATGTACCATGCAAAAATGTCAAAAATTTATAATTTTGGTTATATAGTCCGGGAGCTAGCGTGAAGTTGTGCAGGGAACGAGGTAGTACATAAAACTTTCACATAGCATAGTACACCTCTGACCTACTGCAAAACTTCGCGTCTGCCGGATCAGATCATTTGCTTTTCAGAAATAGACAGGATAACACAATCCTATGTATTTCCAGTGGCAAAATTGTGACATTTAAGGTGTTGACTCCATTTTTCGAATTTTTGCTCATAAAAGTTACACAGATTGGTATTTTGTGTTGAACTGGTTATTATAGAAATCATCTACAGATCATGATCTTTCAAATGAGTTATCATTCAGTGACAGAGGATGAAGTAAAGTGTACAAACAGACACTTTTCGTTGGTGTAACTGCAAATTTTAACATAGAAATTTCAGGAAAATTGTTGATATACTTTAACGAAAAGTGTCTGTTTGTACACTTTACTTCATCCTCTGTCACTGAATGATAACTCATTTGAAAGATCATGATCTGTAGATGATTTCTATAATAACCAGTTCAACAAAATACCAATTTGTGTAACTTTTATGAGCAAAAATTCGAAAAATGGAGTCAACACCTTAAATGTCACAATTTTGCCACTGGAAATACATAGGATTGTGTTATCCTGTCTATTTCTGAAAAGCAAATGATCTGATCCGGCAGACGCGAAGTTTTGCAGTAGGTTAGAGGTGTACTATGCTATGTGAAAGTTTTATGTACTACCTCGTTCCCTGCACAACTTCACGCTAGCTCCCGGACTATATGACAAATTCCGAACCGAAAGTACAATCTTAAAACATAACCAAAGAAAAGCAAAGATATTAAGGGTTTTAAAAGCATAGAATAGAAGTAGTTCACAACGCATGCATAGGAAAATAAAAATAACTTTTTGTTCCCGAAGTCGAACAATGGCAATCAATGGATTTTAACGCATTTTCACCTGAGAAGCATCTCTTGATAGATGTAATGTTATATCGAAAACAAAATATGTGTATAAATTACATTTCAACGGTCTCATCTGTGATGAGCTATTTTGCCATGCATTGGAACGACAAAATTGTCGCAATTAAACAGACGCAATAATGGTCTTGGCTTGATATATCAAATGATGAATTGCGTCAAAAACATTTTTCTTGGCATAATTATCAAAATAATTGCAAATTGTCCAATTAAATAAAATTGTTTGTCATAAAAAAGAATCGAATGGCGCACAATGAGTTCTAATCGAACACAACGGTCACAGCGGAAATGACATTGAAACTTATATAATTCTCATGTGAACTGTAACTAGTAATATTTACAATCCTTTGAGGAACCTCCTACACATTTTCATGTTCAACATTTCCTTTTTCATTTCTCATTAATTTGTGTAGGATCTAATTACTGCAGATGTCTCTTAATAAAGAAAGGTTATTTCCACTCTCATTCCTAAGATATCATTTCAACAAGCAGTGATGTCATTAAACTACGTATATACCGTATTTCTTCTAATAGAAGCACCTTCATTTTTGCGAAATTCGACTTAATTTCCGATCTTGTTGCTTATGTAGATAGCGTTGCTTATAATAGAGACCTATGGAAGCCAATGATCATGACCAATAGAGACCAATGATGAATGTTTTAGTGCCAAACTTTCGCATTTTGCCACGAAATTACATGTAATGCACCAGAATTGTATATTGGTAGAAGTCTCGTTAATTTTCGGAACTTGCACTCATTGAGCCTCGAGATGCACTTCAAATGCATGATGAGTTTCTATGATGACCTCCTCTTCGTCATTGCTGATTCTGCTTTCCGAAGTGCTAGTATTTGATCAGTCCTTCTTATCTGGTCGACGTTGAGTCAGGGCCTGTCTACCTGCGGATGCTGGTTCATTTTCTTAAGAGCAATGAATCAGATGGTCTTCTGATGAACTATCAGATGAACTACCTAGTTGTTCCTTCGAAGTAGCCCTCATCCTCCCTTGAGCTGTAAATATGTGGTCACCAAATGCCATCCAGCGATGATGACGTAGGCGAATTAGTACATATTATCAAACTAGGGCTTTGTCACAGGAAAATAATGGTAAGGTTGCTTAAAATAGAGGCGTTGCTTATATTAAAGACGTCAGGATGTTAAAGGTGGTTCTTATATCAGAGGAGTGCCTATAGTAGAGGAAATACGGTAAATATCTATATAATGCAGAAATTTTTTAACGACAGCATCCTGTTAAGGATTTGATTCTATAGATAACTGCTCGAAAAAGTGATTGAAATCTAGAACACGCGACATCAAATAAATATCAGAGAAAGAGGAATGACTGTGAATGATAGGTAGGTCCTGTATTAATAGTCTCAGAAAATGATTGTGAACCACTTTTGAAGCATTGCCATCTGAATGTGTCAAGGCAAATGTAGGCCTATGCACACATTATTCCTTTTGTGGAACTTTTCACTGTACACAGCGCTTGACACAGCTCTTAGCTAAAAACCAAGTTTTAGTTTTTTGAATAATGGGAATAAAAGGAATAATGTATATTTTCTCCCCAAATGAAAATCTGAATTTGCAATGCAATGAACAAGTCATCAAGAAATGAAGGTGTTAGTCATAATTTAATACTTGGTGCAATTCCGACTGCAATTTCGTTGTATGGACAGTAGACAGCACAGAAAAGCAGTTCCGACGTCTTTTTGTGAGCAAATGATACCGTCATGAATACTATCATTCATCATACTAACATGAGCTCTTTTTGAAATTACCTAAAATAGACTACATGTACCGGGTGTGTCAGAAATCTTTGGCGCTGCATTTTCACATAGTATTGTGCGTTATGTGATCGCGTCACAAGATTTCTTACGCATCTCTCGTGAAGCAACGTTCGAGCTTGTTCTGCTGCCATTGGTCGACCGTATTGATTTGAGTCTCACCGTGTCTTCTGTGAATGAAGCTTGTGAAGTCAGTTGCTATAGATAAAGCATTCTCTCTTTATCCGTTTACTATGGCATACTGTTATGCAGTTCACTATGGCAGAGGAGGACATTGCTATTGCGGAGCGATTACATTTGTTATCATGGGCAGTTGCCTATGATAAGAAGCTAGAAGATTATTTTTTGGCAGATGCAATAAAGAAGCTCCAAGTATCAGCACAGTTCGATATTGGAAAACATTAGGTTTCTTGAAACAGGAAGTGTGATTTCTGATCGTCCAAGGTCTGGTAAACCAAAGTCAACTACATGTGACACTAACAAAGGGTTGATAGGATTCGACATTTCGGAGGACACTACCCGATTAACCAAAATCTATGGCACTCCTATAGGAAGCGTCCTACGGAATTATTGTAATTTTCCTATAGCGGGTAGTGCTATTGCTATGGAACTCTATTCTATGGCACTGTTGGAAAGTTTTGTCCCATTGAATTTTGGGGAACTTTGATCCTATTGCCTCTTGGACTAATTTGTCCCATAGACTTGTGGGAAATCCTGTCCTATCGAATTTCTGGAAATCCAATCCTATCGATCTTCTGGAAATCCTGTCCCATAGAATTTTGGCAAATTCAGTGTCTATGGCATCTCCTAATGCTACAGCGTGTCTAACCCATTCCGCGACATACTGACGCTTTATGTGATCATGATTGTAAAGAATAATCAGTTTAGATTAGCAATTGTGATAATGTCAATATAAAGACAACAATATGCATGCGGTATTTGCACTTTTTGCTTTCAATCCCCTTGACATGTCGGTGAAAGTCCGGCCCAGATTTCAAAAAAATTGGTTTGAGAATCAATCACACTATGGAGCATTATTTTTTAACTAATTTCATGATCATTCACAAAACGCCATTAATTCAAAAAACAGCCAATGATTTTTATTATCTTCCCTTTTTAGTCTTTTGAACACTTGCTTCGATGAAAAGTTTCTCAGAAATCATTCTCCATATTTCTTTCTCTTCCATTGGGAAATGTAGTAGGAGTTGATCTGCAACAAACAGGAAATAAATGATAAATATGCGATAAATGATAAGCTGATGATAGAACATAGACGTTCTGCATATAGGAAGATAGACTTCGTTTAAATGAAAAATTATGCAAAATTTATAATCGATATTCGAGCAGGAATCATGTTTCAATCAGTTTGATTCATTCTGCGTGTCACACTTACTGAGAGCAGACGAAACGCGCTTTTGACAATAAGCAAGTAAAATGAAACTTTATGAAACATTATATTGGTTTCCATGCATGCATGTGTGCGCGTATTCAAGGTGTAAGTATGTAAAGTTATTGTCTTTTCTAACTTTTTGTAAGCATCTTGCGATGCTGGTAGAATTTTAGAATTAAAAGCACTGCCATTATTGATAAGATTTATGCTCCTAAGCTTTCACCTACTAAAACCGCATCAGATGAAACGAAAGAGGTTAAGCTTATTAGAGTGATTATCATATTTGCATTAAAATTCAAATATGAATTTTAATTTTAATCCATAATAAAAATAATTTCAAAAATTATGGACAATGGATTCAAGCTTCATAGATAATTCATATATACTGTAGTGGCGGTGATATTAGATTTCTGTCATTACATTTGGTCCATACATGCTTATTTAGAGAGGAACTCATCATCCTTATGAATAGATTCTCTTCTTTTTTTTGAAAAGTCGGTCGAAAAATTCGGCATTGAAAACTGAAAACCTCAGTTTCATGGGAGTTGTAGCATGGGAATAACATAGAATGGGGAATCATGGCTAGTACATATTTAATCTCAATAATACATTAGTGGATCACGCATACTGAATTACATACATGCATAAAGACAAATATAGGAAGCATCACTTATTTACCATATTCGAAAGATGAATACTTTCTCGTAATTATTTCCTTCCTTCTGAGAGAATTTCAAATAAAATATTTATCTTTTTTATCATTTAAAAATTCTTAGATGCAAAGCGTCATTTTCTTATCACAAACGCTGCTTGATCTATTTCCTATCAGAACAACTAAATGTCGGAATTTACATTCCTTTATTTAAGGCGGCCGTCTAAAATTTCAACAATCAATAGTTAATTTATTTAACTGATTTATTTGTCAAGTAGCGATAAATGGTATCAACTTCCACGATATAACAGGCCTGCAGAAGAGAGAAGAAAAGTTCCGCAATCATTTGCCACAATCAGCAGTTTTTATATTTCTCTTTGAGCTTTGCAAGAATTATTAGCAAAAGCAAGAATGCAAATTATGCAGTGGATGAAATTTAATAGATAATCGCTGAAGATAATCGCTTGAAATATGATGAACATTTGTCGAGTGACGTCCACATCTGTGCGCCCAGCGGGATTTTGAACAGGAAATTCATAATGGAACAATGACTAAAACCCGAAATCCATTTGGTCAGACTGCATGTTGAGATGATTAGCTTATATTTGATGAATCTGGCAGGCAGGTCTGCAAAGTTTCGAGGAAATAATCCATAATGTAAACATGAGTTTCACTGTTCTATTTCAAGACGATCACTTGAGAAACCTGTGAGTTTGTACTAAGATTGCTTGCACATAGGGGTCAGACAACGTATTGGTTACATGCTGCCTATGTACCTAGCGTAATGAATGAATCACACAAGGTAGGCGTTACAGACAAGCTGGAAAGTTGTGCAGCGGCTACAAAGCTGAGTGACTAAAGGAAACGTATTGGAATGGAATCCTTGCCACTAGACTATCTAAAGTTATTACCACATGTATTTGGGAAACATCGTCAATCTATAGAATAAAGGAAATTTTACAGTGCATCTTAGTCCATTCAATTTTTGGTTTAGACTTTAATATTCTAACTTATAATTTGAAGTATGAGTTTAAAGCAACCGAATTGAATATTAATGACGACTTCCAGAGAATTATTTTCTTTTACGATTATGCTTGCGTGTGTGTGTATTAATTTTTCGTGTTAGAGCGCCGTGGTACACTTATTAAGGTTACTTAATTTTCAAGACGAACAGCATTACTGTACAACACATTATTACGCAGAATATTGCGCACGGTGCATCACGAATGTAATAAACAAGTGTAGCACTATTGTAGTACAACCCTGATAAAGCGTAATAACACTTAGTTATAATCGCTAGCATTGAATAATCAGCTCGAGAAAATGAAAAATCGAACACAGATTTACTTCAACCAATTAAGAAAAAATATTAAATTATTATTCTGTGTAACGTGTCGCTTTCTGATTCTGCTGGTACAATCATAAAAATAAAGGGAATTTTAAAATCACATTGAACGAATTGTACTAGAGTCTGATGCATGGGAGCTGCTTTCTCTTGTTCCCACAGGCCGACGAATTTCTATGTTCTTTGCTGAGGTGCATAGTTGACCATTGAATCACTTTCATAGAAGGATTGGCACTGTATGCAATTAGCAGTTGATGGACGTGTGATATAGGGACAGTCACGTGATCGCACACTCTAGATCTTATTGTGCGAGCCGATTCTCCAACATATGTCGATGTGCAACCTGTACATTCAATGAGACATATACAAAACTTTAGCAATCACACTTCAGATTTGTAAGACTGTGTGCAGTATTTACAGTTAGCTATCATATATACACTAATGCCATTTTTTATATATCCTCGTCAATCCATTGAAAATTGAACTTAGGTGAACCTCAAGAAATGCGAAAAGATGATGCTTTGAAGGAAAATGACATGAATATAACACAAATTCCAAACGGCAATGCAAGAGCGATTATCCAAAGAAAGTTATCAGACATGCCATGAAGCAAGTGAGTATATCGAGTGAGAAAGAGGTGAAAGAGAAAAGTTGTGGTCATCATTACCAAATAGCAATGAATTGAGAAATCAAGAGAAATAAAAAGAATATGGTACAAATGTAGTTTGCCACCTCATTGAATGTCTGTTTCCCTAATAAACCTTTATCTCATATTTTACTACCCATGTCACAACAGGAGTGTATATATCATAGCTATCTGTAAATACTGCACACAGTCTTACAAATCTGAAGTGTGATTGCTAAAGTTTTGTATATGTCTCATTGAATGTACAGGTTGCACATCGACATATGTTGGAGAATCGGCTCGCACAATAAGACCTAGAGTGTGCGATCACGTGACTGTCCCTATATCACACGTCCATCAACTGCTAATTGCATACAGTGCCAATCCTTCTATGAAAGTGATTCAATGGTCAACTATGCACCTCAGCAAAGAACATAGAAATTCGTCGGCCTGTGGGAACAAGAGAAAGCAGCTCCCATGCATCAGACTCTAGTACAATTCGTTCAATGTGATTTTAAAATTCCATTTATTTTTATGATTGTACCAGCAGAATCAGAAAGCGACACGTTACACAGAATAATAATTGAATATTTTTTCTTAATTGGTTGAAGAAAATCTGTGTTCAATTTTTCATTTTCTCGAGTTGATCTTTCCAACCAGTTATGAAACAGTGGAGTCAACCTGATGGCACACCTATTAAAGGTTTTGAAAGTGAAATTAAAGAACGGTTTTCTAAGTGATAACTAAAAGACCAAAAATAATTGGGCTATAATTCAATCAGATAGTAGTGCATAAATTGTTAGAACACCGAGGACTTGATAACTTACTTCATGGCTTAAAACACCGATTCGAGGATTTCACCAAACTCAGATGACGCAGCAGACTCGTTGAAAGAACCCGATTAGCCCGAACTGAAATTTAAAACATAATATGCTTGGGCCAGTTAGAAAGCTATGAAACAAGCGGAATCAAAAGATACACCCGGTATCTAATATAAGAAAAATTCTGTTATAATTTCGATGTAACTAACTGCTGCATCATTTAAGTGATTACAGTTTATCTTCAAGACTTATAGCATAAATGTATGCGTAGGTCTTCGCTTAGAAAGGTCTACGATTTTTAAATTGATATCCTGAATAATTAAATTTAATTAAAATATTCAAATTTACGATAATTTTTGTGCTATGATAATGCACATCGCATAGCACTTGAAGGCATTGTTGAAATGGCTACTTTACACATACGACAATTGAACGAGGAATAGATAAGACTGTCTACATAAATCTTATAATACAGTATGTCTAATTCCTAGCTCGAAAAATCTAAATAATTGCATAATTCAATAAAACAGTGCGTGAATGAATTGCTGGAACAATGAGGACTTGATGATTTGACTGATGGACTATACAAATGATACTGAACAATGATACTGAACAGCTGAAGCTTCATTTGAACTTATTCCATTGGTGTGATGATTGAGACAGACCGGATAAGATGATTAATTCAGCAAACGACGGATTTTCATAAAAATGCGAGACACTGAGACACGACCAAAGGATGTGATTAACAATGACTGTTGCACATGCCAAAGGCATCTGAAATTATACTGAACATGCAAATGTTGCAATATCATTGGACAAAGTCAGATTACGGAGTCAAAACTGTCGCTGCGCGTTTGCTTCTTTTGGATAGCTTCTATGGCACTCATATTTTCCCACTTCCAGTGCAATAGGATCCAATTGACTTCGATTGAATGGTGAGGTGTGCTATGGCACTCCCATTGCGTGTCATAGAATACCATAGAGTGCCATTGAATTTGGTTAATTGGGTATGAATGGCAATCGCTATGTAGATGTACTCAAAGAGAAGATCATACCGCCGTTTACAAGAAACAACAGTTGGCTGTATCAACATGACGGTGCTTCTTCCCATTTTTCAATCGCTGCTCGAACTCTTGGAAAATTCGCTCGAAGGAAGGTGGATTGAACGACGTGGAGCAATCGAATGGCTTGCAAGTAGTCCGGACCTTAGTGCTTGCGACTACTGGATGTGGTGATATTTGCGCAAACAAGTCTATAATCCATTTGGTCGTATGTTTGTAAACCGTAATGAATTGAGACAGAAAATCGAAGAACTACACAATATTCCTATTGACATGCATCGCCGAGACATGAAAGACTTCCCGAAGCGAGTTGCTGCATGCATGTCAGCCAATTGTGATCTCTTTGAATAAAATGTTTCAATAAGTATGTACAGTACATGAATAATAACAATTATAATGTATTTTTTACATCATCATTGAATAAAGTTTGCGATGTATTTCAGCGCCAAAGACTTTTGACATACCCTGTATGTGTCAGGTTGGAACCGCTCAGGGTCATAATCGACTGGTTATTGCTAAGACATCACTTAGTCAACTTAGACTGCTAGACATCATTCAATTTCCATATTGTATACGTGAAATGCATGAAAGGTAGGTTCACTGGCATTCCGGATAAATAAGAGTTTCCAAGTGCAATACAGCTATTCACATTTTGATAACATATTTTGCACGATGGAAGGACTAAACAGTAATACACGTAAGGACTTATTTACCAATATAATGAGTACAACTCTACGATTCTTAATATCAACAAAAATTGCAATAATATTAGTGATAAATGTATTTCCAAAGTCAATCATTCACATAAATTGTACATTAAGTTTGTACATAAATTGTAGCTTTACGTAAATTGATAACTGAGAATCAAAATAATGAACCAAGCTGTCACAACAGGTTTACACAGAGGCAGAGTGCCCGTGGGGCCCAGAGGTTTGGGCCTCTCTAGTTTTTTCCAGCCCAAATGTATCATTCGTATAGCGCGATATGACAATTAACTAGGATTTGCAGTTGAATCTCCTAAATGGACATGATCCACTTACCTCATACAACATTTACACTGTTTTATAGAATGATCTATGAAAAGAAAAGGAACTTTTCAACACCTAGGATATCAAGGATTATTATCATTTACCAGATGAATGGTTCAATAACATATGATGGATCTGTCGGACAGGTTGCTTCAGCGCTATTCTAAATTCACTTCCTACCATTGCATGTAGTTTAATGTTAATATTGGAAGATGAGAAATTTGTAAATTTTAAACCCAGATTGCGGAAGACCCTAATATTGATAAGGTCAATTGATTATTAATCTTGCTTGTGTCTGACCGTCATATCCGACCTCCTATCCATTTCGCAATTTGATACCAAAATTTCTATCGGAAAAATGAAACAGAAAATTCCATGGTCTTGTTACATATCAAGACTTTTCTCGATGAAATTGGATACAAAATATTGTGCCCCTCTAGACTTTTTTGGAATGAGTATAGAGCAACTGAAGTCACATGCAAAATCAATATAAGATGCATGTTTTTTGAGAAACCCGACAGAGAAAAGCTTCACGACAAATCTGTGATCAAGCAACCTAAATTTTCACTAGGCAAAATGAAAAGTGACTTGCCGAGCTACTAGGCCCATACTGCCAAATCATTGACAGAATTATGATAGCGATAAAAAATCACTTCAGTTTGGAAGTATTGGCTCTTTTGTGCTCTATGGAGTGTCTTCGCAATCCCGAAAACCCGAAGATTGATGAATGAAATTAAATTTGTAAATTGAAGATTTTTGTAAAGGAAAAGAGCCACGAGCTGCTTCGAAATCATATTTAAGAAAAAATCACAAAAGAAATATAAAATTATACTGAGATCTTTCGTCTGGTCTTTTCAAGGTAGACCCAGTTTGAGTCCTATCATTTTTGCTGGAGACGGAGGGGAGTCCTATCAAATGATAGACTCCGGACTCCGGCCTATAACTAGACCCGAAATATAATACAAACAAATTATTTATTTTCGTGCATATAGCTGTCGCTGTCTTGATGTCAACTTTCTCAGTCAAACACAAGTACAGAGACAGCAGTGCATACAAAGCTTGTAATAGTTGAGGGAATGAACCGTGATAATGAAAAAAGGATTGTCTTTTCACTCGGTGATTTAGTAGAGAAGACAAGCCTTCCTAGCCCACACCTACGAACCAAAGGTCACATCAGAGAAAACAAAATGAATTACTAGTTTGTTTGAGAACACTACCTCTTACCCTCACGTTGATCGTGTGTGATTGCTCCTCTAAAGCGCATATTAAAATCGAAAGTGTACTCATATTTTTTGGAGAAGGATGGGGATTTCTTGCCTGGTAGAGACTGGAGAAAAACCGTGTGAAGCACACATCAAGAAGATGGGAGGAGCCGAGTCGCATGCATCCAACTTAAAGCGACATTGATCAACTTTCATCGAAGATGATTGATAATTGATGCAGCAATTATCACTAAATATAAGTTCAGGTAAGCCTATAATGATGTATGATTAGGGTTTACAATCCCGGGATCTCGGATTCCGGGATCCCGGGATCTCGACCCTATTTCCGAGATTAAAAATCCCGGGATTACGTCTTCGAGATCTCGAGGTATTTCGAGATATTTGAAAGATTGGCCCTGAGTTCCTTCTTAGTGACATAGTTAAGACAGTCAATGGCTTTTTTGAATATGCATCTAAATTTTTTATGTTCCAAGTTTGATAAATTGCCAATGCGCTGTATTTGCCGAGCCAGCTGGTTAAGCCTCGTTCACACGATGACACTAGTGTCGTGACATTAGTGCCGAGGAGCAGCGCGAAATCTGGGCTAAATCAATGCCGTGACACAAACCGTTCAGACACTTAATAAACAGTGTTGTGACACTGCTACTAGTATTGCTTCTGTAAACTGAAAATACTTAGTAAATTGATAGCTGAAAGACAAATCACAACGATTTAAAATAACGACTAAAGGCCCGTTCAAGGCTCGTTCAGACAGAGCTAAGTTTGCGGTTTGCGGTCTGCAACAAATGGAACTGCAACAATTCAGTCTATCTTGAGACACAGGAATGATCCTCAAGCGGGTGAAACAAGTCCTGGAATCGATACCTCCAAAATCGGTAGAATCCGATAGGGCATTCTCGGCGGCCGGTTTGTTCTTAACGAAATTACGGTCGAGAATGAGTGATAACACAATTCAGTGTCTTACCTTACTTCGCCAATATTTTTTACGAGTTGACTAGTTTTACCTACTGTAGATGTTTGTTTAGTTCACGTTGAAAGATATACATTTTACAAGTACACATCGTCTTTTGAAATATTTCTTGAAACTTAATGATTAAAAACATATACAGTATATATAAATCTCGATCGAGATCCCGGGATCCCGGGATTGCGATTAGCCAGTCTCGAAAATCCCGGGATTGAGAAAACGGCTCGAGATTGTAAACCCTATGTATGATGTGTGGCACCAGTTAATTTTTCAAAAAAAGGCTTTATATACTCCCCACCCGGAGTCGTAGTCCTATCAAAAGCCGGAGTTCTATCAACCCCCGGAGTCGGAGTCGGAATCCCATCAAAATGATAGGACTCTGCATCCCTGCAAAATGAACGAACGACAAAGTTGAAAACTGATGGCAAGTGAGTACATCTTACATGATCACCACGGCAGTGCTGCAACAAATTTTTTTTCTGCGAACATAGAATCGGCTCCTCTTCCAAAAACTTCGAAGAGCAAAGACGTAGCGCTCTATAAAATAAAATTTTTACTGTGATGATTTTGTACTCTATCGGAACAAGACTGTGAAAGCTAGTATGAACACACGCATCGCTTTATCTAAAGCTCTTTGTCCCAACATTGCCATACACATTACGAACAACCAATACGTCAAAAAAAGACAAAACTTCATTTGATTCACGTTCACAAGTGAAAGAAATGTTATCATGAGCAGAATTAAGACTACAGCAACCGATCAGCATCCTCGATGCTACGCACGATAAAGAAGGTATCATCAACATATCGAAAATTTTGGAGAGTCAAGTCTCTTAACCCATTAAATCCCATGCAACGTGGGAGAGTGCAATTTTTTTCAATTTTTTTGAACACAAAGGGATGAGTACAGTGATACAGGATTGAGATGACATTTCAAGATAACAACTATTTTGTTTATATGCATAAAAAAATAAATTGATGCTCGGCTTCATCTCTAAGCTTGATTTCATTTCGAATAAATTCTTCAAAATGGCGAGTTCCAAGATGAGGAAGAGACGGTATGTTATTTGCAGTGTTTTTTACGTAGAAAATATTCCCAAACGTTGTAAAGCTCTACTTTTGTGTATTTCTAATAAACGGTTTCTAAGGTTTTAGGTTTGATTGAAAAATATAAAACTTAGCGTTAAATTTAAATTGCACTCTGTGAGAGTGCATGGGACTGAAAGGGCCCTTGTAGATTATAATATCTATGGATGTTAGAGAAGTGTATATATTCTTCAATCTACAGAATAATGTTAAGTTACATTGTCTATCCGGTGCAGAATATGTCTGATATTAGCTCCAATAAGTTGAAACACAAGTATAAGCTTTCTAAAACACTACCGATACCTACTGAGTCATAAAAACTACATGAAACTGTACAGTATGTGTATTGAAAAAGTCAATCTATGCAATTTTATGGGAGGTTGTAGGCAAGTAGCAACAGCACTGCATCTGCTAATCAAGACGCAAAATGAAGAAAATATCCGACGTCACCAGGAGTCGATCTCAGAGCCATGTAGCCCTTGGCTAGCGAGTGTAGCCACTAGACCACTAGAAAGGATGTCAGTCAACGTATTTCACCAGATGTTATCATGACGTCATGTCACATGTCCTGACGATAGTCACTTCTCTTCTTTCAGATATGCAGTGGATGAAGCGGCGAGCATGATAGAAGAAGTGAATGACGATTCGTGAGGATGACATCTTCATCCAACCTCCGGACGGAAACGTCAGTAACGAAGACAGCGGTGATGAAGAATTCTCAATCAACAATTTCTCCAGTTGCAAGCTGGTGGCTGGAGCAGAGGCGATTATTTGTACGATGGACGGAAATGTCACTCATATTGGTGGTGATGA
Source organism: Prostheceraeus crozeri (assembly GCA_907163375.1). Classification (NCBI taxonomy): domain Eukaryota; kingdom Metazoa; phylum Platyhelminthes; order Polycladida; family Euryleptidae; genus Prostheceraeus; species Prostheceraeus crozeri. Next base: position 94,695 of record CAJQUW010000170.1, on the reverse strand, counting down.
TAGTGACGTTGATGACTTCCCTAATGAGCCAGAATCTGCAATTGATGAGCCAGAACCTTCTCGCCCTCCAACAAAGAAAGAGAGGGTCTGGAAAGACGTTCGACTCGCACCAATTGAACGCGATTGGACGCCACCGATTGACATTGACTTTTCCGGAAAGACTCCGACTGATTTATACAACTTGTTTTTTGACGAGGAAGTGATGCAGTACATTGTGGATCAAATGTTCAGGATGGTTCAGCATGCTTTATAAAGTCATCGCTTGTGATCGCTCATCGTTTTCATTTCTATCAATACATGTGTGAAAAATTGGATATGAAATTAGTCTCTTGGCCTACATTACAAAATAAAGTACGCGACGATTAATTTTTTAGACTGATTTTATTGTCGTCTTATAAAACAAATACCTTCAATAAAATAACTTGTGCAATACCTTCAAAATGATGCGAAATAATGCATACTTTACAATAATATCTTGACGGGGCCATTCAGTCCCATGCACCCTCACAGAGTGCAAACAAAAAAATGCCAATTTTTGAAATAAAAATAATTAACACAATGGCAAGTTTGCATTGTTGATTAATTACCAAAATAGCATAGTTTTTACTATATAGCTTCACCACATCTCGATTCGGGATTTAACGGGTTAAGTCACTTGCCAAAAGCTGTTCAATACTCCCCATAAAAATGTTGGCTACTATAGGTCTAAGACCGCTTGCCATGGCGCAGACTTCATGCTGACGGTAAAATACACCATTGAAAAGAAGCTGGACATCGTGCGTGCAAATCATTAAAAGATGCCAAGTTATCGCGGGTGAGCATGTAACGACCCAGTACAAGCCACTGCTGTTTAAGCTGAGGTTTAAGGAAAAGAAGCATAAATTAAGAAAAGGGAGTAAAGTAATAAGGTGGTGGAAGTGCATGCGATCATCAGATTTTGGAGGAGTACAACAATGACATAATCGAGAGATTCTATCAATTAAGAAATCAGCCAAATGGAGTTGAAGAAAAGTAGAGCAGTTTTAAACGGACCATTGTAAGAGCATCAGAGAAGGCAGTCGGAAAGACTTCGCGGAAGTGTGGAATCAGGAGAGAGCAGCAGTGGTGGTGGACCAACGAAGTGGGAGAGGCCGTAGTGGCAAAGCGAACAGCTTGGAATGTGGTAGAAGAAGTAAAGAACAATGAACGGAAGAAAGAACGACTTACGATGGAAAGCCGAGTGAAAAAGAATCAGACTAAAAAGATAGTAGCGCGTGCAAAAAGAGAAGCAGAAAGCAAATTATACGAGTCTATAGAACATGATGCTGGAAAGAAACTGGTGTACCGATTTGCGAAGGCAAGGGACCGTGAAGCGAAAGATGTGATTGGATCCAAGAGTATTCTGAAAGAAAATGGTGTAGTATTTATTGAAGATAATGAAGTCTTGCGGACATGGCAAACGTATTTCGCGTGTTTGCTGAATGCGAACGGGGAGATGCAGATAGATGAAACCGGGTGTTGGAAGAGAAATTAAAGAAGCAGAAATTCAGTGTGCAATGAAGAAGATGAAGACAGGAAAATGACGAAATAACAGTAGATGATCAGAGCAGCAGGTCCGACAGGCATCACATGGCTTACGCGAATCTTCAATGTTTTTTACGGAAAAGGTGTGATTCTTAATGAATGGAGGCTATCCCTAATCATTCCTACATGAAAAGGGAAGGGAAGTGTGCAGGATCCTGGAAGGTACAGAGGAATAACACTAATAAGTCAAGTGCAGAAGATCTTGGAAAGAATTCTATGTAGCAGGCTTAAGGGACAGCTTGGTCATAAATTTGGAGAGGAACAGCAAGGATTCCGGAAAGGGAGAAGCACAACCGATGGCATATTTGTTGTGAGACAGTTGATAGAAAAGACACTGGAAAAGGACCGTAACATAGGGATTGGGTTTGTGGATCTGGAGAAGACATACGACACGGCACCCAGTCGCTTGGTGATGGCAACGATCCACCCAAGTCGCTGAGGTGGATGGAGGCTGACGAGATGATATGCGGATGATTGAAGATATGTACAGGAATACGAGAGCGGTGGTAGTGATCGGAGTGAAGCGCAGTGATGATTTTGAAGTGCACATGGGTCTAAGACAGGGTAGTGCTTTGAGCCCATTTCTATTCATAACTGCAATGGAGCTAGTAAGCAGGATAAGCAGTGAAATAGAAACCATGAAGAAATTGTTGATGACCTGGCGGTAGTAGAGAAGGATGAATTTGATTTAGAAGAGAGGCTGAAAGAGTGGGATAGAAATTTTACGTATCATGGTCTGAGAATGAGCTTGGTGAAGACGGAAGTTGATGTGGATAGGCAGGGAGTGGAAGGACTTGGCTGTGAGTGTGAGAGAGTGGAACTGAAGCAGGTAGATAAGTTTGTGTACCTTGGTGGAATGGTCTCTGAAGATGGTCGGGGCGATGCAGAAGCAAGAAGACGGATACAGGCCGGAGCTGGGGCATACAGGAAAGTGGCAGGAGTGCTGGTGGACAGAAAAATTGGTCAGAGGATACGAGGAAAGGTTTTGGAAACATGTGTCTTGCCAGCATTGACATATGGACTAGAAACGATGGAACTGACCGAGCAGCAGCAAAAGATGTTGCAAGTGTGTGAAAATAACTGGATAAGGCATATATGTGGTGTACGGTTGGTGGAGAAGCGAAGAATGCCGGAACTAAGGGAGGAAGTGGGATTGAAGAAAACGGTGACACAGAAAGTTTTGGAAATGAGATTGAGATGGACAGGGCATGTGGTAAGGATGGGAGACGAAAGGGTAGTGCAAAAAGTGGAAGAGATAGATGACACAATAACAAGAAGATTGACAAGAAGAAGACGGCCAAGGATTCACTGAAAGGACTGTATCAAAAGTGAACTGGAGCGCACAGAAGAAGACTAGAGGAGTTGGAAGGAGAAGGCGCATGACAGAGTGAAATGGCGGCAAATCGTCAAGGACGCGTCAAAAAGGTGCGATGGAGAATACGTGAAGTGGCTACACCGACTACTGACTGTGCTTCTGATACTAATTTGTTATTTTCATGTGTATGACATTGGTTGTTGAAAAAAGGAAGAATTCTTGTTGCAGCTATCACTGCCGTGGTGATCATGTAAGATGTGCTCACTTGTCATCAGTTTTTTTACTTTGTTTTTGAGTTTTTTTTTAGTATCTGGATCCACCTTGAAAAGACCAGACGAAAGATCTTGGTGTAATTTTAAATTTATTTTGTGATTTTTTCTTAAATATGATTTCGAAGCAACTCGTGGCTCTTTTCCATCAAAAAATTACTTCAAGGAACAAATGTTTTTCCTAAATTGAAGAATGATAAATTTTTGTTATGACTGTTAAATTTATGTTGACTGATTTTCATGTAAAGTAGCAAATGGTCAACGAAAGGCATGCGATGCACCAAATGAGTACCAACCTCGGAATACAATCCTGAGCTTCCAATGTATTACGATGCATCATCGCAACATAAAAGAAATATGGAATTCAAAAGAACGTCAAAGAAAGTAGACGGCCAGGAACCGATCGTGCTTGCGAACAGTTCTCACGATAGTTATGGTTATAGAACATGATGTGGGAGAAGAAGTAGCTCGTATTAATTTGAAAATTAATCCACAATCTCACGTAGCGGAAATCTTTTCTGGGCATCATAGCATTGTTTGACCATCACATTTTCGCACACAGTTGCATAGGCCTACGTGCACAGTGCACACATATACATGTCGTTTTTCACATGTTTTTCACATCAACTGAGCACGATGTTGCTAACTTTCAAGCAGTTGTGGTGACGCGTGGAGCAGATAATTTAAAAGCTCTCGTCCAGTGCTATACGACGCCACCAAATTCCAGAGACGCTTGGAAATGTTCGAACTTGATCAATTATTCAACCTCTGATTCATACATGGCGATGCTAGTTTCCCCCTTAACCGTTGTCCTACGCCACTTTTGAACATCGCTAGTTTATGTTTGGGGTGCATTTGGCACCCAAAGGAAATTCAATTTTTAGTCAATTTACATAGATTCAATCCTCTTTTTTGAGTCTACAATCTAGAAATGATAATTATAAATTTCATATTTATGCACCATGTAATTTTGTTGAAAAGTAAGTATCTGATATAATACCTGTACAATTTACAAGGTTTCAACAAGGAATCATGCACAACATGTACAGATCAGAATTCACTCAACATGTTTTGCGTCTAAGAAGATAGAAATATAATAGATTAAAATAACATTGGAATACCGGTTCCTAATATTTGTCGAAGAATATTTTCAAAATATCCACGCAACCCTAAATAAAAATATAAAAATGTCACTACACTAATTATGAACTAAAATGTGGTGGGTTGCTCAAGGTAAGAAGAATCAAATTAATCAAATGCAATCAGGGCTCTTCTCTATTTCAGAGGAAAGCGCTTTGCGGATGTGCTCAGCGCAAATACCAGTACATTTTTAAGAGCTGTAGTCACTCGTGCGCAAATTTTGTAGCGCCTCATCTGTTATTGAGACGAGTGCTTTTACCCACATGGCCGGTGTTGTATCCGACGCCATATAAGTCGCATGGTCATTCAAGCTTGTGGATTTAATCTGCGTGAAGACCGCCGACGAATCCACAAGTTCGCATCCGTATTGAAGAAGGAATTCCGCTCGAAATGACGGAGTGCGTTGTGACGGATGAAGTGCTCGAATGCACTTAAGAGGGACACATGTGGATACTTAACTCTCCTGTTTACTTCCTTTTTTCATGCGTATACTCTGACCATGTGATCAGCATCATCCATGCCGGCTCTTGTGTCATTCTATGAAGAAATGGTCGTCCAAAATCCGTCTGCTGCAATCGTAGGTGAGAATCCATTTGTCCCACGAAGCCATCTTCAGGAGATTTCCGGACTTGAAATCAGGGCTGTGGAGCCGGAGCCGGAGCCGATTCATCACAAAGGCTCTGGCTCCGATAGTTTGAGCTTTAATATAAATCTAGAATTTTGAAAGGCATCATAAAAAAATTAAATCATTTGAAATCTAAAGATGTCTTTTAAGCATGCCAATGATCTGTCCTCCACGATATCTTTCTTTGCAGTTGCCGCCTTCTTTTGTATTATATGTAGGCCTATTATATTTACACACATGTGTAATATTTTTTATTACATATGTTTCGTTAGACTAATATCCATAGCTTTTAGTGACAACGTATTCTCCAAAATCCATTAATTTGAAGACTTGTTATATGCATGCTAACTAGATGATTGTAGATTCCAAGAGACAAGTCGCCAGTCATTTATGTACACATTTCCAGTTCAGTCAGCAAAGATAATATAGCTACATTTCTTGCGCAATGTCTTAAATCTAATACGGCTACTATGTAGGTTACCATCTATCGGTATGGCTACTGGCATCTGTGACAATGCCAATTTCCTTAGATTGTATTGTATGCTCTTGTGCAGTCCCCCACCTACATTTTTCAAAACAATCGATTATTCAATTTGATCAATTTTGATTGGAGGGATAACTCTTCACAATCACACGAATGACCTGACTACAAGTCCTCGCATGGCTATAGCAATAAGCGACCCAGCCACTTCTAGTAGCGCCTTATTATTCTAAGGGTATCATCTCATTCACAATGAATTTCCTTGACTTCAAAATTCAAACGGTATATTTCAATGCGAAAAAAACCCGACGGCAAATTACAATGTTGATTTGCTGACAAAGTTTGCGATTATGACATCGCAATTACCCACGTAGATTTTTACAACAGCACGGAATGCTTCACTCAAACCGGTGATGCTGAAACGGACATCCAATGGTGCTGCATCTTTTGACCAGAGAAAAAATGGCGGGGAGGACTGCACAAGAGCCGTATTGTGTAATAATATTTCCCCAAATGTCATAGACCTGTGGATATCAAGAATTTTCATTATTATTTTTTCCGTCTGTCAACATTTTATGCTGATATCATGTTGACTTACATGTAAACAGTAAAAAAAGACTGAGACGCTCTCAATAAAGGCGCCTGACCTCCCTTTTCTATTGTCTATGACATTAAACCGCACGCGCATTCGAAAGGTAGCAAAGTAGATGGGATTTACCCTTTCCATGTTCGAGTAGATACAGGCCCTACAAGCTTTTTAGAGGCGCACGCTATCCAGTTTCAAGTTCAAGCTTTGTTAAAAAGCTTATACTACTATTCGGCACCTGTGACGGCTTATTAGGTATATCATCATCACTCATGTGGTCTTATTTAATGTAGCCTCGTAGTAGACTGGTTGCAGGCTAGGCCAATTTATATTTAGCCAGTGCGGGAGATCTTTATCTAATTTATCCAATCCTGGCTATAACTTTATTTTATCTTTCAGAGATGGTCAATTCATGCAAAAATATATGACAAGTATGTTATTTATCATTATATTAGGCTATTATCATTTTTATTATTAACTTAAGTCGTTGCTTGTTAATGAAAACTAATTTGATGATTGTAGCAAGCCTCTAAAGGCCACACCGTTATCCAAAAAACCCGTTCAACGGATCCAGGATAACCAGCATAGGTAGAACCTGAATTTGAAGTCGGAGCCGGAGGCGGAGCCGAGCCGGAGGCGGAGCCGAGCCGGAGCCTTTCAATCAGTGTCGTGGAGCCGGAGCCGATGAGATAACGCATCGGCTCCACAGCCCTGCTTGAAATAAGAGGTTGACTTCTTCCGTCGAATTGTTAAGTCGTTGGCATCTGGTGGAACGCAGTCGGTTGGAACGCATATGCATGTAGTTCCACGTTGTGGCGTCTCCCTCTCGCTCAGCTTTTCAGCTACCTCGCAGTGAAGCTCCGTTACAGTTATTGTCTACTGAATGAGTTCATGATAGTTCGTAGAGTAGAAAGTAGCTCACGCTATAGCGAGACGCATAGTTGAGCTTTCTGACAGATTTTGGGCATATTTTGTCGGTTAACCGGTCAACTTTTGTACCGATAAACCGGTTAAGCAAAAATTTTAATCGCTCCAATTCCTGTTGAGTTGACTCGCTCGGCGACGTGAAAGGTTTTTTTTGGCGAGTCCCATTGACGCTTCTATCTCTTCAGCAATCGGGAGACCAAGTTCCGGCAGAATGGGTTGTTTACTCTTAGTTGGTGCGCTGACTATGCGGGGCACCTTCCGATAGGAATGATCAGTGAGCGCGTATACGATCTCTCCGTTCGATACCAAAACAGCGGTGGTGGTACACCGGCCCGTCATGAAGGTTCAGCTAAAACCGGCAATGATCGAGTGTATGGATGCAGTGTGTAATCATCTAACCAGGTAGATGCACAGTCCGACGATCAAGTTCCGGCCGTTCTTGCATGCTGTAAATGAGTAAAGCCACAAAATTCATTTTGAGAAAATTAAAAACTAATTCCTTGCACAATGCATTTCGTCCACTCTTATTCAAGTGCAAACATGGACTGAATATAAAATACAAAATCTAAAATTGAATGCATCTACATTAATAAGTAAATCTATCAACAAAATTGAGAGCATGCAAACCTATGATCTAGTCATTGCTGCGATGGGTCAGCGCAGATGAAGCGACAAAATCCGCCTGCCACCGCTCTTCGATATCGTGTACGCCATGCCGTCGGGTGGCAGAACCGCGCCAGCATGGCGGTGAGAATAGGATGCATTTCGGAGGGGGCTTGAGCCATTTGTGAACCGTTGGCTGCGACAGACGCTGCCTCGGCCACCTTGTTGTTGGAACAGCAGCCGACCTGCATGGCCACGGAATTCCGTGGTTGTGGCGTACCTTATAGTAGTTGGTCCTCAAGCAGGCGTCTTCACCGTCCATGCGCCTGCTACACACGGTTTTCCTCGTCTCGACGCCGTATTATTCGTCACTGAATCTTGATGCTAGTGGTCATACTGACCAATTGTCTCCGTCATCACATCTGTCCAATCTGTCTTCCGTGACACTACTTTTACAGCATGCAATATCACAGTTGATTTTGACATCTGCCACCGGCTCATCATACTTTTTTTATTGATTATGACTTGACAAAACCGAACCGAATGTCATTCTTCTAGCGTTAAATGTACAGCAATCTTATTGACCCACAATATTCAACAAACTTGTGACAAAACGTTTTAACGAAATAATCTGTTTCAGATAGTGGGATCGATTTTGATTACGCCAAAAATGCGTAGGCCTTGTAATAGTAAAAAATGTAGTAAAATTCATAGATCGTGGTATCATGTTATATTGAGATGACTGTCATGCAATCGCTTCTCAGTGGAATCAAGCAATCTTGTTGGAATAATTTTCTTTAGTGGATCAATTTTTCAGTATTGGAATGCACGTAGATGGTCGTCGCATGCTGATAACTCAAATAAATATATTGTTTCCTTTACAGCAACGTATCCAGCAAAATTACACATTTTGGTCTACAGGGTAGAAATGGGTTTTGATCTTGCACATTGTCTCTATTATAGCAAGAATGACGATAATCTGTGTTTTGTACATAGATACGCATTGTTTGAAAAGTCAAATCATTGTTCACACAGCTGGCACGTATAAATAAGTACATCATCTGGCGCTCACAAATGCTTTATAGCATGTTCGAAAACACAAGGAGATTCCGCCGATAGCGGTATTTGGTGGAATCTTGTTTATTCAGCGGCAAATGTGGAATCAATATTGCGGCAGTTTTCGCATTTTTGTATGTTTTATAGATGAAGCAATAGGCGACGTGTACTTCTATTCCACCAAATGCCAATCATTTTTAGTTCCCAATATTCATAGACGTGATCATTCTTCATTCATTTCAGTCAATTTTCTCTTTTGATGAGAACAATAGGAACAGAACAAGTCGGTATGGCAAGTCGACGGTCGACGTAGCAATTAATGAGAGAAGAGGCACGCATGTTTTCAAAGTCTGTGACTTATTGTGATCATGGTTGCTAGCTCTGTCTTCAGGATCCCATCACAGTCATTTTGCATGAAGCAATGACCAGTAGATGCACGTATGTTGTGCTGTGTTTGTATGTCAGTAATTTTCCTTTTCAATGGATAGGCAGATGATTCAGAAACATATTCTTTTTGATTTATTTGATTACACTGATTCAAAATATAGCAGCTGCATGCACCTAAATAGATTTATTCCGCGTAGAATAATCACGTAAGCTTTGTTATCAAAATTCGTCTATAGACCTAGACGTAAAATGCAGCCTACAGTCCTTATAAATTGTCCCATTAAGTCATTCTCGTCCTGATTTGACGAATAATATTTGTGCTAAACATGAAAAGCAATGTTTCTCATTAAATTAAGATGCATAGTCAATTCATACGTTCTTCGGTTCTCTTGACGTTGTCAATTTGCATGGTTTCATTCCATTGATAGGACCAACGAATGTGTTCTGTAGTTTGTAAATACTTCAATCAACACAGATCTATGATACAATTGCATTCACTTCCTACAAAGGATTTTCAATAATTACTCGAGTTAGCTATTACTTCTGATCTCATTTTCTTTAATAATTGTTGCTATAAAAAGGTTTCTGGCTTGGCTTTGGGCATCGGGCAACAATCTTTTCCCGCTTCTTGCTGTAATTCGAAAAATTCGAAAAATATCATGGAAAGTTTAAATTTTGGAAGAGATACATTGATGATGTATTTGTAGTTTCCCTCTCTCCATTAAATGAACTTCTTTTAAGTGTTAATACCATTAATGACTATTTTACTTTTACATTTGAAGAGCCTAATAATTCGCAAATCTCTTTCTTATAGATACAACTGTCACAATAGAACAATCTAACTTTTGAACGAAATTCTCTTTTCAAAACCCTTGTAGTGGCCATATGCTATCATGGGACGGCCATGTGCCCTTGTCAAGGAAAGTCAACCTTCTAAAATCTGAAAATCTTAGAGCTCACCGAAACTGTTCATCCTACAATTATCTTTTGCATGCTGTAACTTTCATCAAAAACAGATTTCGTAATAACGGGCATCCTTATTCAATTATCGATAAGTATGTCAACACCGACAAACCTAAGGTGAAACAACAAGGAACTGAAGTAGTAATCAAACCTCCACAATAAACACAGCGCCCCCCCCCTCGGGAGAGATAGTCTTGGCCGACCGTCCAGGTTGACCAGAATGTAGTGTTCAGATTTTGGAAATTGGCGAAAAACGACAGAGTTAACGGCGAATTTGGGATTGGTGTTTGGGCTCTAGCGGCTAAACGGCAGTTCCAATGGCAGATCTGAGACCAGATTTGGAATCAGCGTCAAATTCTGCATCGGCATGGTAAATTTGAAAGCCATCGGAGTGAAATAATTTTTCAAAATTTTTCCAAAAAACGACAGAGTTAACAGCGAATTTGGGATGTTTTGGGCTGTAGAGCCAAAACGAAGCATCGGATGGGAAAACGGAGGCAGATTCGGATTGAGCGTCAAATTCTGCATCGGTATGGTGAATTTGAAAGCCATCGGAGAGAAAAAATTTTGAGGACGCCATTGAAAAGTTTGGAAATTGGCGAAAAACGACAGAATTAGAATTTTCCAAAAACTCTATTATTCTCTATAAATAATGAGACTTTAGAGTGAGAATCATTCTATCTTTGAATCGTATAAGTGACGGACGCACGTTCTCTCAGCTCATCTATCCTACTTTTCAACTAGAATGGTAAGTCAGAAAACTTCCCTCCACCTCCTTTCTTGAGTGTTTACCTAATCGCATCTTTCCGCTTTAAGGCTTCTACATCACTTACCAGACTAGATGCTGATGTCCAGACGGTGCAAGGTTCGCTACAATCGATTGTAGCGATTGTAGCGATTGTAGATTGCAATCAAGCCATCTAGTGTTGAGACCGGTGGAGGAGACAACACAGGTACATAATCCTACACCGCTACAGCGTAAATTTAGACAAGGCATGCGCTACTACGATCATGCTATAGCACTGGAAACGGGAATGATCCCTTCCACAGACGTGAGTGTGAAGAGGAATCAGTATGGAGACTACGTCATCATTCCTGTAGCTCCATACATACGTCGCCAGCTTGACATTATTGAAGAATTTGTGACACTAAATATGGATATCCCTACTCCCCTTGACGAAGTGTGGAGAGCGAGAGATGACAATGATACACCATATAAAAAGATATGGGAAGGTGAACGACTTTCTCTACCACTATCGCATTGGTGTTCTTACTATCGAAAGGATGGAGAACAAATAACACCCATCAGGTGTGAAGAGCTCGCAGAAGGCACTTGGAATATTCGTTTCACAATAAGCGGACTATATTATGGTTATCATAAGGATAATAAATTGGCCTCTATAGCGATGCATACTCAATCCATCCTATATATACCAAAGCAGCCAGATGTTAATAACATTATTGATCAAATCCTCAACGAGAGCGGTGGGAAGCACAAGTCAGAGAAGAATGTTACCGGAAAACGCAAATCAAAGGAGAATCGCTAATCCTTTCCTATCTCTACCTTATGACAATTCGCTTATGTGCTTTGAGTGTCGTAGACGTGGTCTTATCAGATACATTTTACTTCTTCGTTGTCATCATGTTATTTGTGTATTTTGTCGTGAACAGCATCGTTGCACTTTTTCATATTGTAATATGTCATAGGATTTTTCATCCGATAAGTAAAACTATGTAATTTCCTTTTTGGTCATCCACCATCATTTTTATGGATTGTGAGAGTAAACCTGTACAGGAGCTCAGTGCTATTGCCATAGACAATTGCTCATATCAGATTGTTAGTGCTTATCATCGTCATGACAAATGTGATCCCAAAGCTGATGAATGGGCGAGAAAACATATTCATGGACTTAATCAACAATATTTACAAGACTTTGGTCTTCCTAGTGAAAGTGCTCTTCTTATTGACTTTAAAAGATGGCTAGCAGCCTTCAATGCTGTACGTATCTTTTGTAATGATCCCTCCAAGGAGAGAAAGTTTTTTCCTAATCTAGTCATTAATGATATTCTACTTCCACCTTGGGATAGTAGAGTTAATCAACACCATCATGAAGTTACGAAACGTTTCAAGGAACTGAGTGTTCCCATTTCAAATGTTCGTTGTAGTAGTTACATCCATAATCAATGTTCTTTTCCTCCTTACCTCAACACTGCCAAAGTAAGGTTTGGTTTTCATTGCTCTCTGCATGATAGTTACCAACTGTATCTATTTTATTTGTTTCAAACCCAAAATTTGTAATGCATGCTTGAAGAAGTCATTCAATTAAAGCTTTTATGTAAAGACTTGCTGTTTTTCATCCAATTGGAGGGATGGATGCAGGATGACAATGTCTTTCTAAAATGATTATGGAACATTGCGTCTTCATAGGCAAAGTTTAAAAGGGACTATTCAAGATTATGTGATAACATTTCATAAAGATGAGATTAACATCAAATCAGTTATTGGTGATACTAGCACACTATTTTTGAAGTTAATGGATACGTTTTCTGATAAAATTGTAATGGCGCGATTAGTTGCGAAAATTCATTTCAGTCATTTTGGGAAAGAAGAGGTAGAAGATCGTTTCTTCCACTTTGCTTCCTATTCAATGGAAGTTGTAGATAATCCTGAAGAATTTTTTGAAAGACATATGTGAAAAATTGCTAAACGTTTTTATGCATTTAACCATCATGGTAGCAGTCTAATGATTGAAGCAATTTCACATATTCACATTCAACTTTCTATAAAAGAAACTTAAAGATGCAATGGTACTTGATCGTAGCACAATTGGTTTTCGAGTTATGTCTACTTACTCTCAAAGTATATTCCTTCTGCACATGCGTCTATTATTTAGAAAAAGGCTAGCAAGTTCATGTCGTCAAAAAGACTTGCTTTAGAAGTTGTTAGTAAGAGTGAAAATATGTGTGATGTATGTAAGCGAAAGGATGGAAGTGAAAAACGTATCTTTAAGAGATGTAAGCTTACTTTCTGCCAGCGCTGTTTCATACGCTGCTGTATTCAACTTTGGCAATGTGGCCACTGTGATATAGCTCATTTTGAGTGTCACTTCTGCCATAAAAGTTAGTACCTATGCAAATATGGAAAACTCAAGTTGTGACAATGGTAAAGAGAAAAATGGCGAAACGCAAAAGTCGAAAGTCTTCAAAATTTTCTGCAGCCATTCGAGCTCTTCAACGAATGAAAGGAAATCATCGATATAATGCTATACGACATACTAATGATAAATTTATTCGAGAAATTGTTTCTCATGTGAGAAGTTTGAGGACAAAGAAATTATCACCACAACAACGAAAGTTACTTAAGCGATATACTACAAAATTGCGATTCATCTCCAATCCTAAAGTTACCCTTCAAAGAAGGAGGAAAACTCTGTCACAAAAGGGTGGTTTCGTTTCAGCAATACTTCCGATGTTAGCTCCTGTAGTAGGTGACCTATTGGGTAGGATCTTTAATCCTAAGCCTTAATTATGCAAATATTGAATCCCAAAGTATCAAAATGGATTTCAGACTTCAATGTGATAAAGTTCTGACTGCATCAGGTCCATCCCATGCAGATAAAACTGTTTTCACTCTGAATGTGCTAGATAAAAGAAAAGAGTTGTTTAGAGAACCTATCAATCGAGTGATTTGGTGTCATGGCATTTATCAACCGTCACTCTTTCAGGAATTGCAACGTCGTAACTTTATTCGAAATGAAGGAATTATTCCAGTGGATAAGATTCAGTCCCATGATGTCGTTGTATTGGATGATCGATTAAAAGAAAGCAAGAATTCCAAAGATGTTACAGATATGTTCACTCGCGTAGCACGTCACAAAAGATGCTTTATAATCTATATCACGCAAAATTTGTTTCCTGATGGGAAAGAAGCCCGCACACGAAACCTGAATACACACTATTACGCTATCTTTAAGAATCCACGAGATAGAAGTCAATTTGAAATCTTAGTGCGAGAAGTTGCGCCAAGAGGTTCAAAAGCCTTAGTTGAAATTTTTCAAGCAGCAACTGAAAAACCACACGGTTACTTATTTATTGATTTCACACAAGAGTGTCCGGAAGAATTTAGATTTCGAAGTGATATTTTGAAAGAGCTTATGGCTATCTACAAACTATGAGCTCCGATTCTCGCATGATTGTTATTCCTCAGGATGAATATGTGCAATTGACTGCTTTACAGCAAGTAAAGCAACCTCTAGCAAATCAAATTTATAAGAAAGAAGTGGATTATCAGGAAAATGCACATATTAAAGATCCATATCCCGCAGTTTTATTACAATCAGAAACTGTTGAAGAATTGAAAAGTTTGAAGAATAAGATGCATGACTCTGTTTCGACTGCTACACCTTTAGCATCTCGTGCACATGCAATGTCCCTTTTCAACAGCATTGAACCATATCTCAATGTGAATGATAGAGGTGAAATCATTACAGATGATGATGAAATTATTAGCGCTTCGCGTTATGAAGACTTGATTCAGTATGCAACGCGTAGAAAACGTCGACAAAGTTATGTCCCACATGGTTGGCCATATTTTCTTCAACTATTGAAAAAGCATAATGTACCAAAATTTGCATTGAATAATGAAACATTGAAAGAACTTGATTCTACTTCAGAAGTTGGTACTACTTCAAATGTTAATTCTGTTCCTAAAATTAGGAGTGTTACAATACCAAGAAATTGGTTTAAGAGTTCACCTTCTACATCTCCTTCCACACTTACTAAGAAAACAAGAGGAAGAGAACGACGTAGATCTACACCCTCTAGGCAAACAAGAGAAAGAGACAGACGTAGAAGATCTCCACCAAAGAAATATATGCTCTCAGACTATTAATATGAAGCAAATGTGTTGCATGCCATGTAATGAACCGCCGGAGGTGCATGTTGATGTAACATGTACTTGCTGTGCCAGCTCTTACAGTGAGACTCTTAAACAATGTGAACATGAACGTAAATCTGCTAAATCTTGTGGCTGTTGTAAGTGTAAAAAGGCAAGAAAGCAAAAACATGAGAAGAAGGAGGAAGAGTCAGTCGTCATCACATGAACTTTTAAAGTCAATATACTATGATGTAAAACATCCAGCAGGATTTGCATCTATAAAGAAATTGTCAAAAGCGAGTGGTCTTCCGCAATCACAAGTTAAACAATGGTTAAAGGGTCAGGCTATCTATACACTCCACAAACAAGCGAAAAAGAAGTACCGGACCCGTCATTATATTACTCATGACATTGATGAACAGTGGCAGGCAGATTTGTGTGACGTTGCCTCTATTTAAAAACATAACTCGGGAAATAATTTTATTTTGACAGTAATTGATATTTTCTCGCGACATGCGTGGGCTCAACCTTTAAAAACTAAAGAAGGTAAACGAGTAGCAAAGGCATTTCTGTCAATTTTCCAAGAGGGTCGCATTCCAAAGAGAATTTAGAGTGATCAAGGAAAAGAGTTCGAAAATCAGCATGTGGGAAGATTGTTTGAGAGATATGACATTGAGTTGTTTCGTGTAAAGAGTGCCTACAAGGCTGCATTAGTTGAACGTCTTAACTGCACATTGAAAAATCGCTTGCGGCGACATTTTAATTCCAACTTAACACAAAATTGGACAAAGATTCTACAAGATACGGTACATGCCTACAATCACTCTGTGCATCGCTCTATTGGACTCAGACCAGCAGATGTGAATGCTGACAATGTAGATGAAGTGCGTAAAACATTCCAACGCAAGCGTAATAATGCAAAATGTGATGTAAAAATAGGCGATAAAGTTTGCATATCAAAAGTGAAGAGTTTTTGCCAAAGGTTATCTCCCGAATTGGACAGAAGAAATTTTTACAGTTTCAAGCATCAACTTACAAGTTAAAAGATTACGATAATGAAGAAATAGATGGCAGCTTTTACCGTGATGAGATTGAGCTAGTCACTGAAAGTGAAACATATTTAGTAGAGAAAATCATCCGTTGCAAAAAACGTCAAGGCGAAGAATGGTGTCTTGTTAAATGGGTCGGCTATCCTTCAAGTATGAACTCTTGGATGCGTCGTCCAGACATTTTTCATCAAAGTGATCGCAAGTGATTTATGCATAACTATAACTTGTAATGTCAAGGCCTAAGTTATGAATCCGACTGCATCGTTTTATTCACGGCCCTATGTAAGTGGCGTGGGTACAATTTACAGTGGTGCTCGCCGTCAACGTGGAGGTATCATACTTGGCGCGCTGAAATCTGTCGTAACTCCTCTCTTATCTACTGTCGGAAAAACTTTAAAACGATCTGTTTTAAGTAATGCTTTTGGCTTTGCTGGCGATGTTGTCAATGATATTGCCAGTGGAAAAAATATAAAGAGTACTATACTAAATCGTGGGAAGGAATTCGGTTTAAGAACATTACAGGAATCCTTAACTCGAAATCGACAAAAGAAAGCACCTAAACGAATGAATGTTAGAAGAAAAAGAAAACAGCGCGGAGCTGGTAAGAGGCGAACTTCACGCAAATTTAAGAAAAGGCATTCACGCAAACGCCGTGCGCGCTCTAATCCTTCATCGCGTGCTAAACGACGACGCTGTCATAACTTCTAATCATGGAGTATAAAACTTCAAATTTTTGTTGTTTGATCAACAAGCGATACAGACAGATATTCTTAGTTCAAGTATTGCAGATTATCATGCTGGTACAGCTGAGAGTACTGGCCCAATTGAATTTGTCATTCCTGGCGCTAGTGATGACAACATTGATTTAATTTATGAGATGGTTGATGTGCGGTTCAGAATTCAGCAAGCAGATGGTACTCACATCGATGCTACACATAAAGTTGGTCTGAACAATTTACCGCTGGCAACACTATTTCGTGATGAGCAACAGGTAGAAGGTGGACAAAGCGATTATCCCTATAAAGCATATTTCAATGCCCTATCACAGTTTCATCCGTCAGCACAAAAGAGTCATATGGAAGCAATGGGATGGTATAGAGATCAAGCAACACAATTTGGTAGTGAGACAAACGCTGGTTTTGTAAAGCGATCTGCTTTGATTAAAGATAGTAAAGTATGTCACCTATATGGTCCACTAAATCTTGACTTCTTCAGACAGTCAAGGTTTTTACTCTCTAATACCAGCATGCGAGTCAAACTTACATTGAACAAGCCTGAATTTTTGTTGAATGCATATGCTAAAGTTGTCAATTTTAAAATCCATGTGGAAGATCCTACGCTATACATTCGTCGAGTGGTACCGAATCCAAGTGTAATTAGAGGACATGCTGATGGTCTTAACCGTAGCAATGCTATTTATCCCATTTAACATACAAAGCTTCTCACATTTACTATTCCTAAAAATCAAAAGAGTTTTATGAAAGATGGTTTATTTCCATCAGAAGCACCAAAACTCCTAATGGTAGCAATGGTTGAAAATGATGCATTCAATGGCAATGTCAAGAAGAATCATTTCAACTTCAAACACAGCAGTTTGAGCGAAATTGCTTTAAGTGTAAATCGTGTCAGTCATCCTGGACCGCCCTATAGACCAGATTTCTCTTCTTATCAATTTTTGCGCAGCTATGTTGACTGTATGAACGTCTTTGGCTTTTACAACACAGACGACACCAACCGGCTTGCAATGAAAGAGTTTAAGAATGGCTATACTATTTATGCATTTGATTTGACTGCCGACAGTGATATTAGTGCACCTTATCGTCACTCTAACGCTCCTCATAATATTCGCTTGGATCTGGAGTTTAAAACAACGCTAGCTGCGACGATCAATGTATTGATTTATGCAGTTTTGATTCAAATATTGAAATAACTAAGTATCGTGACGTGATTCTTCAGTATAATTGTTAATGAGTTGCTTGAATGCTGACGATATTAAAGCTAAAGTGCAGCGTAATGCAGATGGAGCGACGTTGAAAGCTTTTGATAATGTCTATTCGCTAGATAGACAGGATGATAAGGTGCACAGGATTCCAACAATTAATGAGAGCTGCAGGAAAAAGTTCTGGCTCATAACACAAATTGCAGCTGCTGCTATGAATCTTCGAAAACGATACATTTTCACTCAATTGAGTAGAGATCACCATATTGTTCACAGTCATATTCGACATCACACACTTCTCCCTCTTCCATATCCGGCGTAGTAGCTTCTGCAGTTCTTAGCGCATTAACCGCGCCGATGAATGAGAAAGGACGCCGAGAATTTGTACCGTCCCGTTTGGAAAGAGGTGAAGGTTCCGTAAATTGCTCATCTTCACCACTAACATCTGCGGTCGACCCTAATAATACTTGCTGTTTGGAATTTGTTGATGTAATGTTGCGAGATCGATTTTGGTATAGAGTCTGATGCGGCGCAGAATGTTGACGATGGTGTAACGATGACGTCTCATGATGAAGAAATGAGTAAATAGAGCGATGTATTTTCCTTTTATACTTTTCCCAACTACCTTGATGAAATATGAAGCAGATAGAAAGTTGGGAATGATAGATTTGTATTCGTTACTTTTTAAGTCGCAACCATATGCGATTTCCTATGCGTGAATGTTTTTTCATATAGAAGTATTTCAAGTCCTTCATGATATGATTTATGCACTGAAAATGTCGATATGATAAAGCAAATACTCTTCTTACATTTCCAGTATAGTCTTTGAAATAAACGTTTTGATCATAATCAATCTCAACATGTTGTAGGGAATCTAATTTCCAACTCTTCATGATGGAGCGTAACATTGTGTTGAAGGTGGTGTCTGACTAAGATTTGCATAGCAAAGCGATGAACTCTCGACGAATAAATGGCATAATGGAGCGATGTATCCATCTTTTATATTTTCCCAATTGTATTTGCGAAATGAAAAATAGATTGCGGAATCAGAATGACAGATTTGAATTTCATTTCTGTGATGTTGAAGCCAAACTTGATTACCCAAAGAGATGAATTTTAGCGTTTCAAAATATTCCAAATCCCTCATGATGTCATTAAGATTACAAAATTGCCGCCATGTTAATGTAAGTCCTTTCGACGTATTTCCATGAGAATTTTTGAAATGAACGTTTCCATTGCGATCAACTTTGATGTATTGTTGAGAATCCAAAATCCAAGTCTTCATGATGTTATGCAAATTGGTAATATATAGATCACCAGGATATGAAAATGTCGTTTTACCATATTTTGCTTAGCAATGCAGCAACAAAAAGATTTGCTAGTAATCGAGCCGCTCTCTTTTCTACTCCCATTGATAATATACAACAGCTGAATTGAGAGTGGGAAGTAGGGGTCACACAACTTGTTCATAGTAACTGTGTCTATACTTTTGATCATGAGGACTATTAATATGAGACGTACAGCTGCTTACCAATGTGAAAAGGGCTGCCGAGTATACATTCCACAATGGCCGAAGAAAGATCTTCTATCATGTTAGAAATTCGTATATGATTTCCTGAATAAAGCGTGTAAACATATTGTCCAATTTACTCCACACAATGGTGATCATAATTATGTACATCATGTAGTTGATAAAGATTGGATTGTTGCTTTGAGTTCCAGTTTAAGAAATGATTTAGGTTACCTCGCTAGCGCCTTAACAAGCTATGATAATTATAACGTTAATTACCACCCAAGTGGTCATAAACAGTTAATATATCGAGAGGAAGCTTATTATGTAGATCTTATTCCAAGAAATGAGAAGACGTTGGTGAAGAGGATTGTGATTAAGCCAAGAAAGACAAACATGACTCCTAAAACATTACTGAAGAAATTTAATTATCTCCTTCGAGTTGATGTTAAACAAGTGGCAACAATGACTTATATCAAATCATCTAATCATATTGCAATAAGTATATTAAATGATGATGATCTAGTATTAGTTTGTTCAAAAGATTTTCATCAGTTCTTACGACATCGTTCTGCAGCTGTTCATGGAAAATTTGCTATACATCATTTGCCATGTGAAAGGTCAAATCAATTTGATACAGAATGGTCCATATCTTCATACAGAAAGCGTATAGAGCCTTTCGGTGGTATCTTACATGAAACAAGAGTGTTGAGGCCTCGCATTATTACTTCAGCAAAATTGGTTGTAGATTATTTGAATGAAGTGATTAATGAGCAACATATTTCATTTTCTGAAAAAGAAGGTGCTTTGTCTCTCACTGTAAGTGGAAAAGGTATTGAACTAATTATGGATAAAACTGTAATGGACATTTTGGGTTTTGATCAAAATATCTTTAAAAGTGGTACTGTAACCAAAGCTAGCGCAGACATGTCGCTATCGCGTCGTATTAACTATTTTCAGATATATTCCAATATTGGTGAAGATGTACGTGTGGGAGATGTTGAAGCTCCACTTCTAGCAATGATACCCTACCAACCAAAAAGCAATAGCACTCTATCTGAGCATCCTTTTCAGAAAGTGCATTATACAAACTTGAAATCAAACTATATACCACAAATTAATATTGCAATTTATGACGATGCTGGTGCGTTGATTCCTTTTCATAAAGATGCTGTAACAAGTATCACACTCCATTTCCGAATGAAGAGTTAATGCAAAAGTATGCTAATATATTTTTCCAATGTGATTAGTATGGAAAGTTAAAATAGAGATTCGTTTCTAATTTACTTACCCAGTAGTGCTTCTATGAATAAATTTCCTAATAATAAACCATCAGACTTTCGAGTAGAATTAAATCGCTCACTACATCTAGAAGGTGAATGGGAAGTAGGTGTTTCCAACATTTGTTATGACAGTAATATTTAGAATGTGAATGATTTGGAAGAAATGATGTTGACTCCTCGCACCCATGATGGAATAACGATGAATAATGCATTCCAGTTCCCATAAAATTTAACGTCAGATGGAAAGTGGAACTATGAATGGATTCAGATAAAATCAGATTATTATGGTCCATTTGGGAATGAGAAAATTATTAAGGCATTCAAGAGTGGTAATACTTCCATCATGAAGAATGAAGATCAGAAGGTTTGTGAGTTTACTATCTATCATTGGAATAGGAGACAGTTCCCTCGCTTTCATTCTTTTACTAAAGGTCTTACACTGAGGTTGGATAATGAATTCTATCCACATATCGGTTTTGGGGATGGTCTACATCTAGCGTCAATTGCTACTGCAAATGTTGAAAAAGTTTATTCAAATCGAATCAACAAATTTCATTATAGATTTAAAATATTTGATGAAGATGTTGTTGAATGTGAAGAACGCATCATTTTGAAAAAGCGTGGTGTTCAACCTTCATCAGTTATTGAGTTAGTAAAACGATGGAATGAGACTGTGGGTAAGAAGTATGGAGAGAAAATTATGGCGGACAAGGATAAGTTGGTTATTCAGAAAAATAATGAAAAACTTACAGTTTATTTCTCTCCAACATTGCGTAATTTTGTAAGACATTATACACCTATTATTGGAAGCGGTTTGGTTTATGCTTCTCATGAATATCACACTAAAGCTGATTCAGTTAATGATGAATGGTGGGTGGACATCTATGGTGATCGCATCAAGAAAATTTACCAATATTATCAAGAATCTAAAGTTGCTATCAATATAATGCCGCGTCTATATCATACAGTTGAAAGCTTCATTCATGTAGTAAATCCTTATATACAACAGAAGTTGAAGCATGTCATGAAAAGTAAATATGATGTTCAGACACACCACATTTCGTTTTCAATTGAAAATCAACGCGTTGATCTGAAACTGGGTGATGACATTCAATGTCAATGGAGCAAAAATTTGAAAAATTCTTTGGTTTTTCAATGCTACAAAATATGTTTACTGCTGCGCATACGATTGGTATAGAAACACCAATGACACTTGATAAACATGAACAACACCTTCACATCATAAGTGATTTGATTCTACCTATTTCTCTTGGCGAGAAAAAAGAACACATTTTACGTGATTTCATTCATGATAAGGATGCTTTATATGGAATAGTCGAGAAGATGTTTCAACCTATTTTCTACCATCCTGTTATCAAACAAACTATACCCTCTATTGCTATCAAAATTACAAATGGTCTACCTGAGTGCATCCATGTGAAAGAAGCTAAATCCCTCGTAACTTTAGTGTTTTGGAAAACAAAGTGAAGTCATTGTAGAATTTTATTGAAATAAAAATATATGTATGAAAAAGTCTTTTCACAGATATAGGGGGAATGGGCTGACTGTAGGCATATATTCACAAGAAAGTGCAATCTAAAGCAATACATAAAACAACAATGAATGTCAACAAAAGCATCATCAAAATACTGATTTAAGACTGAATCTAATGACACATCTCCTGAATGTGGTAGTGTGAGCTTCATTCTTTTGGATAGTGATATGTTTGTATCAGGATGTCCATGTGGAAGAGATGTGTTATGTCCTATCCAACACCTCTTATCCTCCCACGCTGAACGTGCTCGCTTTCTAAATACTTGAGTTTTTACCTAATGGTCTTTGATTTTAAGATAGTCATGTTGACAAACGTTACACACTTGTTTTTAAGGGCCTTCTTATAGATCCTATGTTTCATATTTACAACAATCGACTTAGATATGCCTTTTGTGCACTTAATACTGTCACTGGAGTCTTTTGGTTTCATAGAATACATTTTAGGACAAAGAAAAATCATTTCCTTAATTTCTTTTCCTGCCATTTCATCTTTAAAGCATCCTAATTTTGCTTTATTTTTAGTAGATTATAGTGGATGATCTGTAGGATAATTTGATGTATCAAAATATTTTTCTAAAGATTTTCCTATTTCATTGAAGTTTAACTCTTTCTGAGCAGCGATACTTAAAAAGAAACTGTGTGTATCACCGCCCAGCAAACGCACGTCTTTAATTAGAGGACATGGTTTTAATATTCTATAGAAGAGTTGATACATTTCAAGCTTGGAATAATCTAATACAGCTTGTCCAATGTAGATGGGCTTGCACAACTCTACTTCTGATTTTATCATTTCAACACCAACCAACTTATCATCTATAATATCTCCATCAATAAAGAGAGGTGATGTCGCTAGATTTTGAAATCTATCATTATGATTCACAAGTTCATAGTTAATACGTTTTCTAACATCCTCCATCGTCTTACCAAAAAGACTATTATTCTTATATTTATAAACATCCTTTTCAAAATTATTTTGGGCTAGTGCACGTTTCTGGCTGTTACTATCAATATATGGTTTCAGAAAGGCTTTCTGTCTAAATTTGATAATGCGGTGAACTGTTTTTAAGACCATTTCTAAATAAAATTTTAAGATGGAAAAGTTGGCTAGATATTTTTCTTTATTAAATTGAGTAAGCAAAAGTTTACGACAAGGCTTATACTTGGGCTGTCCACTCCTTTCTAAATCTTTATGAAATTGTTTCATAAAGTCCGAAAGCATATCTTCAGTCACTTCACCTGATTCGGGTGCAAGTGGAAAATCCACAGTTTTATTTTTAATACTATTTGGATAGATAATATCTACCTCAAAATAATATCCCCAATCACCATCATCTGGAATAGCTAGTATGTTTGAATGATTGGAGAAATGTTAAATTTCACTATCACCTAGCCAACAAAACTCAGAGTGAGGTAGAGATTTGGATAGTGAACTACCATATAAATTATTCTGGTTATAGTACTTTAGATGAATCTGATCATCATCTACTATTTTTGATTTTATTTGATGTCTATTTACAAATGTGAGACCACCGCGAATTCCTCGTTCAAATAAATTATGCATCTCTGGATCTTGCAAAAGATGGATGGTCTCTCCAGTCATTTAAAAAGCAGACTGGAATGACATGGCTGGAAGACTGACAAAGTGAACAGGATCCAATTTATCTTCTTCCAATGCCACTCGTCGAAACTCCTGAAATACATCAGCCTGCAAAAATACATCTAATTTTAGATAGGTGATCATATAATCGCTAAACGTTTGACAGTCAAATTTTGTCCATGCAACTTGAGCATGATTGTAATCTTCTACCTTGCATTCTACACCAGTCAAATCATTTTTAAATTTATCTATTGAAGGAAGAGAAGTCTTACTAAGTTTAGAAATGTTGTCAAAGTATGCATATGGAAACACTCCTTTGCATGTGATGACTTCATCTGTCAAGTTAGAATATTGTTTCTTCAAATTTTGAGTTAGTGGAAGAGACTTAAGATTTTGAGCGAGAGATGCTAGTGATAAAGTCATGAATTGATAGGAATCTAAACATTTTATATCAAAGTAGACTGCCTTATTTTCTTAAGTCTTATCAACTGGTACTTTTGCTGTCAGGGACATAAACTTTTCTCTCGTTTGAGCGATAACATTCATCAACCACCCCTTCATTTTTCCTAACCCCCCTTTTATTATCATATGGCTGTCATAGCCTTTGAAGTTATGAAAAATTACGGGTAGTGTGCGCCGTTTCATTCTTAGAGAAAAATTGCATCTTGAACACAGTGCGTTCCTAAATTTACCAGTGATGTGATCATGGTCAAGCACTTTCTTGATTTTATCTTCATCAAACGTTTTATTACATTTTGGGCAGACCTTACAACTTTCAAATTTTACCTGATCATCTGCTGTCATATTTAATGATCTGTGATAGAGTTCACTATCATATTTTTGTTGAAATTTACTAACACTTTCCAGGAATTGCAAGAATTTGTGTATACAATCCTCACCTAGCCAGACGTACAATTTATTATTTTTATTTTGAAATGATTATGCCATACCTCATAATAGGATATTGCTGCTGGCTTGTGGATGCTATCATCAATATAGCATTCGATGTCAGCATAGATGACACGAAGAGGACTTAATTCACCACCACTCCCTCTATATGAAAAGATTTTATCTTTGGGCATGTGTTTCATTTGCAATTTACCTCGCTTACACCATTCATAATGTGTTTGAAATTTATCTTTTGACCAGAAGGATATCATACAACGGTCACATATGAAATGCTCCCCCTTTTGGATGTTAAGTGGGAATATAGTCGATGAATATTTGGAATACCGCAGTAATGCCATTGTCGACTGCTATCCTGATATACCAACAAGAGGTTGACAACACGATCATAAGTTGATGAACGTTTGTTGTAGCGTACACCTTTAAGTCCTTTTTGCCAGACGTGAACAACTATTTTAATTTCATTTAATTTTTCAGAATTCTCTATATCTTTCAATTTCATGTCTTCACTACTGCAGTCATCAAATTTAAATTCATTCTCCCATTGATGATATTTGATTTTACGGAAACGGTTGTTCTGCACATCATGATAATGGAAAATGGATAAAACCGCATTCTTAAAACAGTGCGATTCACAATCTATAGAAATGACTGCTTTCTTATCTTTTAAAGTTTTTGGAAGATTGAAGGAGCCTCGTCCACTGTAGTTTTCTAATAGAGTAATTTTAAACATGGCAGATTCCACACCATCAAAAATCAGACGACTATCGCGCTCGTTAAATCTATCAATATTTGATTTTAGCCCTTGAATGTGAAAATTTAACCATACTTCTTTATCTACTACCTCTGTAGCAGGAGAAGAGGTATGTGAAACTCCAACCTCTGCACTATTTGGCCAGTATGATGGTCAACTTTGACATATTTTATTTCCAGATAGATGAGCGCTTTTTATCTAAAGTTGTCTAAATTTCTAAAGAGCGCATCTATCAATATTGAATTTTGATGAAACCACTCCGGAAAATCAGCAATGGTTTCTGAGGATTCCATATGGTAGTTTCTCACTACATTATTGAGCGACACTTCAGTGAGACGGATAGAGGAGGGACTGTTACTATAACTATCATTTGTATGCGTGTGGTTAAGTCTATGTGAAGATAATTCAAAACGTGTTTCAAAAGATTGAGTGCAAAAGTCGCAAGTAAAGAAGACATGTTGAATAGAATCATCCTCACCTCGGGAGATTGATGACGTCTTGGGTTGACATACACGTTGTTTGATGTGTCGGGCGAGATCACGCCTCCTCGTAAAGATGTGACCACAATCAGCACATTCCCGCTCATTAGATTCCCGCGACTGACCCCTTGAGCTGGTACTAACATCACCTGAAAGAGAAATCATTCTATCATCTCTATTAAAGTTATAGTTTATTGTTACAACCTACCTTCACTCAACAGCTCTAAAGTTTCTTCGAGAAGGGAGCGTTTGGTGATGAAGTAGATGCCTGAAATTGAGAAAGATGCTATTAGCCAAACATTTGAGGGAGATGAGTGAGGAAATCTTCAACTTACCATTTCAATGAAATCAAGTTTAAGTGTGATACTTCAATGTCAGAAAATTGTATAGTTTATCAAAATAGAGACTTCACTTATTCTCAATACGTCTCAAATAAAGAATGAAAAATAAGTCTGTTTCCCCCCTTTTATATACTCTCATACTCGGCATTCATTGGCTATTCATTTGATTGGCTACTTACTTGTACTTAAGCACTAAGAAATCAAGCTTACAGCATACAATTTGAAGTCATGAATTCACCAGCAGCAACTCTCTCCGTGGACACATCAACTTGCCCTCCCGCTTCAAAGAAGGTGAAGTTGGAGAAGAAGAAAACAGTGGAGGATATTCCAAGCTTGAAATATCCGACTCTGACTGAGGAAGAGGAGATGGAAATGGTGTATGTGAGGTGGAATTACCTACTATATAACAAGGAGGATGTGTCGAAGGAGGATGATATCAGCCTTCTCCATGACATACGGAGATGGTATATTCCATCGTCTCAACCCAGGAACAAGATTGAATGAGACTATGTATTTGGTGTATTAGCTGCAGCCGAGGAAAGACTGCGACAGCTGAAATGCAGGTGTGATAACTGTGAATCACTGTGGGACAATGTGACTCCAGAAGAGCTTCTAAATTATTTGTAATTTCTGAATATATGTTTCATTTGTTGTATTTGTCTGTCTTCACTTATTTCTGGGTAATGTAGTCATCAACATCATAGTGAAAAATCTAATCATTTGACAGCTCAGTAAAATCATAGCAGCTGATAATGGATACAATCATTCTTTCCTAGGTACTACCTCTATTACTGAGGATAAATGATAAAGGGATTGAATATCAAAAAACAGAGATATGTAGTTCTTTAGATTTATTCACAATTGAAGTACATATACTTTATAGGAGGAAAAGTCAAATGGAAGAGCCTCTAAGTCGTTGTAAACTTTGTAGCACCTTAGTCGTTTAGGAGCATCTGCCGCTTTTCTCACGTGTTGTCTTCGGTGTCCATTCTTCGTCTATCCAGACAATTCTTACAGTCTTGTCTTTGTCGTAAGTCTCCTTCTATCTACACTTGCCTTCAACCCACTCTTTGATGATCACAAAATTACTTGATGTTTCTGACTTTGCCATGTTAGACTCCTAGTTCGTATAATGTGAATGAGAAGTGTTACAATCTTCTGAGATATATAGTCTTCATTTAAATTAGAATAATTCTGATTGGCTGTTGAGGGACTCATTGTCAAATAACTATATAAGTGAAACGATTGCAGCACTTCTCATTCACGTTATACGAAGAAGCAGACTAACATGTCAAACTCTCAAGCATTGGAAATATTTAACCAAATATTTGAAGTCATTGACGAGTGGGATCAAGACAACTGTGAACAGGAGGAGGAGTCCCGCGAGAAAGTCGTCGTCATTGAAAAAATTGTGTGGACTGATGGTGAATTCACACCAAAAACGACATGTGTGAGGAAAGTGCCAGGTGCTCCCAAGCGCCCAAAACATTTTACAATCTATCCAAATTTAAAAGTGATCCTTCTCAACTTTGAGGACAACTGTGAACAGCAGGAGGAGTCCCGCGAGAAAGTCGTCGTCATTGAAAAAATTGTGTGGACTGATGGTGAATTCACACCAAAAACGACGCGTGTGAGGAAAGTGCCAGGTGCTCCCAAGCGCCCAAAACATTTTACAATCTATCCAAATTTAAAAGTGATCCTTCTCAACTTTGAGGACAACTGTGAACAGCAGGAGGAGTCTCGCGAGAAAGTCGTCGTCATTGAAAAAATTGTGTGGACTGATGGTGAATTCACACCAAAAACGACGCGTGTGAGAAAAGTGCCAGGTGCTCCCAAGCGCCCAAAACATTTTACAATCTATCCAAATTTAAAAGTGATACTTCTCAACTTTGAGTGAAAAATAAACCTACATACTACATGTCTTTGTTTTTGCAATGTATTGATCTAGAAATGGAAATAAAGGGAAGAATTTAGATATGGGGTTAATTGTATACATGGTTGAGAATATCATCACATTTATTATCGGTCTACTTTTCTATCAAAAGAGATCGTATCATCAGTAAAGAGAGAAGATGTATATGTTTGCGTGTGGCGCAAGAGTGCCCTCCCATTTCATCCCTTCATCATTTAGCCTCAATGATAGAGGCAGTTCTTAAGAGAACTCATGATTCATTCTCAGATAACGTATGCAATGGAGAATTTAAGAAGCAACCTGCGGCAGATAGCTAAGACTCAACAGAAGTGTCAAGCCCTTGCCACACTCATCACTACGATATCATCCGCTGTCTTAAGAGAGATCGCCCACCAACAGGAAGAATTATACCGAAATTCTCCGTACCATGCAACGTTAAAGGTGTCTGATAACATATACAACTTTGTGATTACATTTTTTATATTTGTGTGATAGATTCAGTCGGACCGCAGTCTGTCCAGGACAAACCACGAGGAGGTACCATCACTTTGTGCCCCATGGTGGCCTCTTAAAGACCGATGGTTTGTTCTCGGATGCATGCCTAGATTTGGCCGATTCCGCTGAGAGAGACTTTTAAACTCTCTATGTCAGCGGCATTGATCTCCTCTACTATAAGCTGACTGTCAGAGGGCGGTATATATCCCCACTCAGTTGAATCGACATCATCGGTAGCCGATGAGCCGATTCGAGCAAGATTGTTGTAAATTCTCTCTTGCTCCATCTGCAAAATCTCATAAAATAAATTTCTCGGCTTTAACCGAGGCTTGTCAGGAGAGCTGACTAGCGTGTTTGGCGTCTGCATGATGGAGTCTAAAATGAAAGAGAGGCAATGGTTTATATACCTCTCTGAGACACATTTGAGAAATACATGATTATATTTCTTTTACTTGTGTGATAGATTCAGTCAGACCAAAGTCTGTCCAGGGCAAACCACCTGGAGGTACTATCACTTTTTGCCCCATGGTGGCCTCTTAAAGGCCGTTGGTTCGTTCACGTTGCATCTGAAAAATAGAAAGAAAATAGATGAAATTATATTCAAGTGATAGAGATGATATTAACTTACCATAAATTAACTTAATCGGTTCGTTGAACCTTCGATGGCGGTGGATGGGGAAGATATTTGGCCGGCAGTTTCCGCTTGCGGTGGCGCAGCTCCTTAATTTCACCATCATGCTTAATAGAGATGTATAGGCAGCGCATCTCCGCCATCGCCCCATCGTAGCACTCAAATGTGGTGTCCAGGTCCTCACTCTCAATTATAATATTGTCGACAATTCTTCTGTTGACGACGGGAAGGTGGAGCGTTGTTCGTCTCTCCTCTTTCGTTTGACTTTCAGTGAGGCTTATCTTGAGTTGCTCAAGTTTTAACTTTAACGTCTCTTCCAGAGCTTTTAGTGTCTTTATGTAGGTGGCCTGCTCAGTGACACGTTTTTCGCTGCCAAGAGCCCTTCCTCGGAAAGGTTCTAAATTTAAGACTTGAGTCTTCAGGGCCCGAATCTCGGCTATCTGACCCTTGAGATGAAAATTTTTGTCCCTAACAGCCGCACATTCGTTCTTATAACGAGCCAGTTCGTCCTTGAATTTGGTAAGTGCGTACTCCTGGCTCACTTTTGCGACCTGGGCATCTTTGTTCCAGCTCTCTGTCTGCTGCTTGATCCCCTTCTTTACTGGGGAAGACTGCTGCGTGATCCCTTTCTTTATAGGGGAAGACTGGTTTGATGGCTTTTCTATGTCTTCCACTTTCCTATTAATGACGACCTCCTCAGAATCGGAGTCGTCTGAGCTTTCCGATCCACTTAGTGGTCGGTGCAGCAGGAGATAAAATATTTGCAATCGCATCTTGTAGCGCTGCTTCTAGATCGACTGTTGTTTCGAAGTAGGGTGCGATCAATTTGCCGATGTCGGATGACGTGTAGTTGGCAGCCTTCTTAATCGTACATTTGGCGTGGGCAATGTAAAATGCCGTATGGTCCTTGCCTTTCAAAAATGTTAGGCAATGTGTGCAGCCGGAAACAACACCTCTTTCCTCATGAATATGAGGCGTGTTCTTGTATTTATTTATGTGGCGTTTAAATTCGCCGCCTCTCTTAATTTCTGCGCAAGAACATTTTTTGAATAAAAACCTGGAATTTCCTTCCATTTTCTGTAAAGGAAGGATGAAATAGAATTACTACTTATACCATTTATAACTTCAACGAATGAATACATTGACAATCATTTTAAAAATCCAACTAATATGCCATTCAATACTTGAGGATCGACAAGCTAGGCTGATGAATCTGTTACAGGCATTACTCAGAGGGGATCTTATCCCGACTCCAAGGCCTCGGCCCTCAAATCCAACTTCCCGCGGACAGAGCGTGCGTCATATCACTGTGTTGGTAATCGGACCCCGATTTTGACATGAAAACCGATGGAGTTATTTACATCAGGAAGCAAGTCTCGAGCCGAAGCTCGCCTCTGATAACTTTATAAAGGCCTTTATTGAAATCAGAAGGTTTGAAACCCCAAAAAATCGCCAAAAATAGCGAATTTAAATTTTTCGGCATTTAGTACTACTTTTGAAATTATATATTAGTAGTCAGTAAATATAGGTCTGATCAATAGCTATCGAACCTTTTTTGAATCAACTCAATCGGTGTACTAGAGCCGAAGATACACCGTTTATAAGTATTGGACCTACTTGATCAAAGTGATCACAAGCCATATACTGGCTAACCTATAAGTCTGACACCCTAGCTGATATCAGCAATGAAATTTTTTAAGTCGGTTTCTTTCCTGATTTTGAAATTTCCGATGCTATCATCAGAGCTCCGGAGAGACAACCTACCTTGTCAATCTCTCGTCTTAATGAAATTTCTCATTCGGTTGCCAGTTTGTGGCGATCAGCTGATGACGCAATCTCAATCATCCAAAACTTTAAACGCTTCTATCTCCGATTCTAGAGGTCTGATTGAGCTGGAAATCACCCTCGATGCAGAATTTCACGCTGATTCCAAGTCTGGTCTCAAATCTGCCATTATAGCTGTTGTTTAGCCGCTACAGCCCAAACACCAATCCCAAATTCACTGTTAACTGTTCACTGTTCACTGTTTTTCGCCAATTTCCAAAATTTGAACACGACAACCTGGTCGGCCGCCCAAGTCACCCTGGACGATCGGCCAAGACTATCTCTCCCGAGGGGGGGCGCTGTGTCTATTGTGGAGGTTTGCTTACTACTAACTGATAGAAATAAAATCTTCCCTAGAATTCCATTTATAAACAAAATTCGAGCTAGAAAAGCTCGGGATGAATTGAGAAAAATAATTGTAGCCAAAATCATGCTATACCATCTTTTGTATAACACCTAAACCGTTGACGAGACAATTAAGAACGACAAATAATTTTCCGTGTCATATGAACTGCTATTGTAACAACGAGAAGATCTGTTCTATGAAAAATACGGTTTATCAAATAAAATGCTAAATCTATTATGAAAGATATGTAGGCGAATCTCAATGTGCTATAAGACAAAGATTACATCAACATCTTACTATGAAAGAATCCAATGTTTATAAACATTCCAAAAGTAAACACAACACGACTCAAGATATCAGTTCTCCGACACAATTTTTCCAGCAGCTATGAACAAAAGACAGCAGAGAAATATTATGTCAAAGTGAATTCACCAGCCATGAATGTTATACTCAACCAAAACCCATGGATATATATTTTCAAATTTTATATTTTAAAGTGCTGTTGAACTGTTGATAGAATTCTTTGTACCATCGAAATATTGTCACAATAAATTTTTATTTATTGGCCTTGTCTTTCTTTATATATATATATATATCATAAATGAAAAGACTCAAAGAAAAGTCATTACTTCCCGACCGGTTTCTGCCTGGCTTGCAGGCTACTCATGGGAAATGTATTTGAACTTAAAACAAACAGTCAGCAAACACATAGCAATTTGTGCTAAAAATATGTGTCCAATGTTTGAAGCTGCCCCTATCTACCAACTGCTTCCGAATGCTAATCGCATAGAACGTGAAATTAGAGAGAAGGCCATTATAAAGCTCCTACAACCTCCTCTGAATGAACGTTGTAGTTGACTTCATTTCATTTCTATGTACAACAATGTATATATCTTGTTTGTTTTAAGTTCAAATACATTTCCCATGAGTAGCCTGCAAACCATGCAGAAACCGGTTGGGAAGTAATGACTTTTCTTTGAGTCTTTTCATTTATGGTATTATTTCATTTTGATATATATATTCAACACCTTTTTTGGAGTCAGTCCATTTAAAAGTTACGTTTCTAAGTGAATCTGCTCATCAAACCAAGTTTATAGTAGAGTAACTTTTTAGTTTTAATTTTGGAAAATGCATGCAACAGTTAGAAGAATCAGCTCACAAAGCATTGAAGGCATTCTAACATTGAATGAATCTTTCATGTTATGAATGAATTTCAGTGAAAGCATCTTGACATTAAAAACATGGTATATGAAAACATGACGAAGTACAAGACCGACGAGGTTGGCGACATCGTATAGAGGTCTTCATCCAGCAATGGACTGAAAACGGCTGAAGAAGAAAAAGATATGAAAACATGGTATATGAAAATAAAAACGAAAATGATAACTTCGATCGATGCATGTACGCTATTATTACTCACTGTCTTTCCTTATGTTTGTCGCTCAACTGTGACATTTTGTAAACCCAATAGTAATGAGTTTCGATGGGTGGCATTTGGTAAATTGGGAGTATGCCTCTGTATGCCTCGTCAATATAGCACATACGAGTAGTTATATCAGAGAAATGACGTGCATATATAGCGTTTTATATCTTTGACTTCAACATGCTGAATTCACGAGCCAAAAATCATTAAAGTGTTGGAGATGTGTCTCTAACGTAAAATGTCGGCGCCGACATTACAGATGAGAAGATCAGACACTCTTTGATAATTGACCGTCGTCCAGTAATTTAATGGGACCTCCTTTGATTAGACTTCCGGCGACATTCATATACTGCTGCTGCTAAGGATTAAACCTTCCCGTCTTGTCGGCAAAGAGACATGTTTTCTGTTATCATGAGATATTTAATGTTTGATGAATATTTCTTCCAAATATTTTTAAATGCTCTTTCTGCATAATTATCATAATCAGATATTCAAACATTCCATTCTTCAAAGTCTTGGAAGTTGGCTTCATTTTCTCGATTTGTTTCTTAATCATCTTTCGTAAATCAGTACTTAGTATTGTAGGTATATATCGGGTTATTGAATATTAATTGCAATTAATGTTGGAAAAGCAGTCAATTGATTTTAATTGTAGCAGGAAGCAACCAATTATTTGAAATTGATTAATAGGAGCAATCAATTAATCCTTATGCTACGTAAATAATTTTACTTCCATTACATGCGAGATGGAATCCATCCCATGTCTAAGTTGAGAAATCATGCGACCACTTAATTTTCTAAAAGGTAAGTAACTCAAAAATCAATCAATTCTGTCTCAGAGTGTCAATTGATCCCGCCAATGTTAATCACACAGAAACCTACAATAGTCGGTCCAAGTCGGTTGCTTGCTAGGTGCACTAAGTGCACCGCTGTGTCGTTCCCGGAAGTGGTAGTTGAGTGGAAGGATGTTCCTCTTGGAGGCCACAGATACGGATGCTGCTTCGGAGGGTGCGTGAGCAACTGCACCATTGACAAATTCGTGGTTCACAAAACCATGATTTCCTTGTGGTAGCCAGGTGTTGATCAGCAAGATTTTCGAGGAAAACATATCGTCATGAAATGCTGAGTGGTGATGGCATTTCAAGTAAATCTGTCAATTAAATGTCCTTCTGCCCAATATCAACACAAATCAAAAAATGACGTACAAAATTAATGCCTTGTGCACCATAATCGATGCCCACTAAAAGATTTGGGGACCAAAGCATCTAAAACTTTACAACTCACGTGTCTTCAACGACCACTGATATTGAGTTACAATCTTCTAGATGGTAACTAAGTGAAAATCAATGTGCTTCCATATTGCTCTCATTCATATTCAGGCGTCCCACAAGTTATAAAATTTTTGTAGCAGATTTTGTCATTTATTGACATCTCTTGTCTATTACTGCATGTATTGCGGATAACATGGCGCATGTCTTTCAGCTACAGCTTGGTTAATTTGACCGATCAGAAACATGAAGGCACGAAATCTACCATGTTCAGAGCGCAGGCGATTCAGGTGTGCCCATTTAAGTCTTTGGATATTGCAACCAGGAAGTCGACATGTTGACCTCGGAATAAACTGTCGAAGTTGACATGTCTACCTGAAGCCACCTCTCTGTCTAGTAATTATATTTTAACATTAATAACCAATACTAATGATAGCAAATTTTGTATTTGTCTTGGTGCTAATTTATTATTTTAGTCTTCTTATTATGTTTTCCATTAAGTAGAATTCCAAACGCAACATATGCATATTTTAGAAAACTGACAATCATTACATAAGTAGTAACTTCTATGAATACCTGTGACAACAAGTCCGTGAATATTTTCTCTCATCAATATGTATAATCCACACGCACTTTAGTCGCAAGATATCTTTCTTTCATTCCAATGTCCTAAAGCTAATATTATAAACGGTTTACATAGAGCATTCATCGAAAGGAAAAAATCAATCGACTTGTTCCACTTTTTTCTTAAGCTTTAACATGCGTCCATCTAGGACACTATGAGATACAAAAAGTAGCCTAAGACTATGCCTTTTCATTATTGAAATGTTAGCTGCAAGTTTTGTTCACTACGTGGTTTTGTTAACCAAAACATAAATCGGATAAAATAGTGATACAGCCATAATGTGAGAGCAGTCAAGCTTATCTGACTTCTGCATTCTTCCTACTACATTACTTCTACTGCATTCTTACGCATCTTCACGAATGGATGCACGTTAGAGCACATAGGACCCATGTGCCTCTGTGGAGGATAGATTCCATCGCAAATTAAAAAGGCTGAAATTGCACTCTACTGAAAGTGGGGCTCTCCAATAACTCATCACATCACATGGAGTGAGATCAAATTTTAACAGTTATGAAAATGAGACTTACAAAAAAAATTATAATATGTTGTTTCTTTCTTATGGATGTTGTCATTCTAGGCCTCTCCTTTTAAAAACGAGAAATGTGCCTCCTACTAGTTATACTTGCTGCGTGTAAAAGAAAAACTTGAGGGTAGTATTGATGGAAAAAATCAAATGAAACAAAAATTTCTTAAAATTGCTCCATCCAACGAGAAATATGACTGGTTACGAAAGTGATTATTTATCAATATATCACCGTGCTGTAATTGTAACTTTTGAATTTATTATTGATGGAGAGCAGACATCTTCGACCAACTCAAACAGAATTACTGATACTGAGTAACTAGTAATACAATATGTCTTATAAGATAAAATAGTAAGAATTCAGTGTACTCTTAAGGTGCTTTTCAACGTCCCGGTCAGTAGTGGATCCAGGAATTTCCGGTGAGGGGGGTCTGTGAATACCAGAGACGGGCATGTAAACTCCACTCCGACTTTGAGTACCGCGCTCCGGAGCGCGGAGTACACGCACGGTTTCGCCAAACTGGAGAACGGGTCGCAAAAAATTCAGTCGGAGTGCGCCCAACTCTGATGAATACACATGACGTAGGCCTGGCTCGCTCATAAAAAAGGTTGAATTCATTATTTAGATTTTCTAGTAATCAATGAACAGGAAATATGAACTGAAACCAACACATTCATGTCTCCATTTGTAGGCCTACGTTTTATCACAATTTAAAATTGCTAATTTCTTTATCTTATTCGTAGGCTACATTTACAGACCTAAAATAGTTCTTCGAAAAATATGTAAAACCTCAAATGAATGTCAACGAAATATTGGGCTAGAAGCAGAGGTTATTTTATCTAGAATCCTTGATTTAAACGTGCTGCAAGTAGATATAATTGCCGCAACATAACAATTTTGCTACAGTTTTCAAAACGCACATGCATAAATAATAAAATGTTCATTTATAAATTACTTGATCGAAAGTTAATCTTCGATTATTCTTCAATGAAGAGGTGTCGGTCATTGTTTCGGCATCAATATGAACTTCAGGGTGAGCCACCAATCAAGTAGTTCCTGGTAATATAAAGAGGCGTTTCATCAATTTCTTAATTTCGATTTTGCAAAATATCGACTTTGTTGAAATTTGTGAACGGTATCTCTCAAGTCTCAATGGAAGTCGACGACGATGGTCACTTAATACTTCAGGACATTTCAAACCCGATTCAGGTCCAATTATAGCTATCAAGAGGTATATAGCTATCAATCAGCGTAAAATACATATAACATATACATGTAACAGGAGCAATGCCCTGCATAAGTAATCATTACATTAATTGAGAAATCTGCAAACGCTCACTGATAAATTCAAGGGTGTTTCATTATTTCCATACTTGCCCCTTCCTCACTTGCAAGAAGAAATGAGTTAAGGAATCACAACATCAATAACCTACACTATACAGATCTTATAGACATTCCAAATCCCAGATTAGTGTAATTGATGGGAGAAAACTGAAATACAAGTAGGCCAACCGGTGGGATATGCATCCCGACATCCACTCTAGATCCGCCACTGGTCCCGGTTTAAATATAAAGATGTATCGTCACAAAGTCATCACGAAGTATACTGAAATAAATCGAAAAAAAGTTGAAGATGTAACCTAATTGTGAAAGCCAATGGTCCATATTTTCAATCAAAAGAAAGGATCGCTTTCGTGAATATGCACAAAGGAGCGTTATTTTGGGAATTCATACGATTATCCAAATTCGAGCAAGTCATACATGGTGAAGATGTTCCTCAAGAGAACTCATAGATTCTCCTATTTGTTATCGTTCTATCTTAAGTAATAAGACTCGACATGAAGTTTTACAATCGAGTAATCCTAAATTCATCTGTCATGTTAATTTCCTCTTTTCAATTGATACATTGTATCAGACTTGCGAGATGACATTTTCATAAATACATGTAGTCTTGTTGAATATGACATATGAGAGCAAAGGATATCACATTTTCAACATCCGTTTGTCTGAAAATTCTCTCATGTGGGTAATATAATTCATTTGCGTCTTTGGCATTTTGGTGAACAACACACTGCGCAATTTCGCATATGAGCGCTGTATTTAACTTTCTATCCATCATGCTATAAAAACAAAGCACGTCTCATTCTTTATACACTTAAAGGTTAACCAAATGATAGCTAAGTGGTCATTGGGTCCTTATTTCTTTCTAACTCGACCACCGAGACATGGTACAGTTATTTGTGCTTGAATTCTCTACAAATCATACGTGAAGAATACGTTGTCTATTTGACCTGTCATCGATCTTCAAATTGCTGATCAACGATTAACTGCTGAAACCTTTCGTGCACTACCTCTAAGCATGGTCAAGTTGCTGTGATCATGCCCATTGGTGTTAAAGCTTCGACAATTAATAACAGGAATCTTTTTCCTGCTTCATGAGCAATATGGGGATCCTCCAACCAAGAAAATAAATAGTAATCATAGGAGTCATGATCCAATTTGACGCTATATGCTTGCTAAGTCTTAAACTGAAATATTTATGAAAGCAGTTTGCGCTGCGCTGCTTATACAGTCAAACGAAAAGTCTGTGCGTAGCTGTACATAGAAGTGTTTCGACCCCATTGAAATTATAATCGAGGTCGAGGCCGAGGTCAAGATTTTTTATCGAGGTCGAAGTCAGCTTTATTTTTTATCTTCATTCGAAAGTATTTTGAATACTTTGATCTTGTTTGAGTATAGCAGATATCATGGACCATGCTAAAAGACCTAAAGAGGTAATTATTGCGGTGTATGCCTATGTTCCAATATGCCTGTGATATCAAACGAATAGTAAAGTTAACATAGTGGTACGCAGCCTTAGGTGACTATATCTGGTGAGACAAGTCGGAACGCTTCTGCTCATGAATGTAAAAGCCTCAGTGGTTTAAGGCATAAAAATGACTAATGCTATCTCTCATTATAATATAAAGGAATTTAAATTACAAACAAATAAGGCAATGGAGCTTTGAATGAAAACAATGAGTCATTATATTCGAACATTTGTATCATATGTACATGTATGTCATACCATAAAACTAGGCTAGCGCTTGGGCTACCGTGGGCCATGTGTCAGTCATTAGACGATCGAGCGGCTGTAGTCAATCGATCAATATAGTGTTAAGTAAGGATTCAGTGAGATACTATCTTTTTATGTTTAGTAGTACTCACTCACTCACTCCCGGTGCCTTATACGATACGGACGTTGGCGATCATGGTTCTCAGTTTTTCTCGATTGTTCGTAGATCGAATGGCTTCAGATTCTCCGATCTGCAGCCAATTGGAAAGACTACGGATGTAAGTAAGTCTCGGTTTCCCTCTTACTCGTCTTCCATTCAGCTTCCCAGTTACTGCGATGTTCTCCAAATGTCCTTTGCGCATCACATACCCAAAGAACTTGGCTTGTCGTAGTCTGATATTCTGTAGTACACTTCGTCTTGCCCTGCACCGACGCAACACTTCGTCATTTGAGACACGCTGGATCCAGGATATTCTCAGTTTTCGTCGGTAGAACCACGTTTCGGTCGCATTCAGTCTTCTCTCGTTCTCCGGGGAAATAGTCCAACATTCGTAACCGTACATCAGGATGGGGTGGATCCAGCATTCGAGGATTCTGTTCTTGATTTGGCTGTTTATTTTCCGATCTTTGAATAATTTGTGCATCTTTTGGAAAGCACATTTTGATATCCCAATTCTTCTTTTGATTTCATCGTCGCATTTTACGTTTGATGTCATCATGCTTCCAAGGTAGACAAAAAAGTTCACTTGCTCCACAGGTTCTCCTCTCACATGGATCGTGCACCTGGCAGTCACCTCTTTCTTATTGATAGTCATACATTAAGTTTTCTCTATGTTGACTGTAAGACATTTCTTCGAGCTTTCTTCAATTACACCGTCCAGCAATTGTTGCAACACATTCTCTGACTCGGCGAGTAGAGCTGTGTCAACTGCGAATCGTATGTTGTTGATGTTGTGACCTTCGTCGATATTCAATCCTTTTATATCTCTTGTTTCGTCGAAAATTTCTTCGCTGTACAAATTGAGCAAGTTCGGAGAGAAACACACCCCTGACGCACTCCACTTTGAATGTCAGCAAATTGACCTAATTATCCTTTCACATTGATAGCTGCCGTTTGCTTCCAGTATAAATTCCGGACTAAACGAATATTTTTTCCGTCAAGGTCGAGATGCTTCAAAGTGTAAAATAATTGCTTGTGCTTGACTTTATCGAATGCCTTTGCATAGTCAATGAAGCAAGCATATAAATCTTTGTTTAATTCAATTGAGCGCTCGCTAATGATTCTCAAGGTAAAGATGGCATTTCTTGTAGCGTTGTCCTTCCTGAAACCATATTGTAAATTCGAAATTTTAAAGTTTATGCGGATTCAATCCCTTTCCATGATGACGCGAAGAATAACTTTTACAATGTGACTCATTAAGCTGATGGTCCGGTGCAGCTCACATTTGACGGTACCATAGAGTAGGGATATATAGGTAGAGTGTCGACTCAAAAAAGTATCTGTATACAGTGAAATTTTTATATCAAATGATTCAGTTTTTGCGGAGATTGCGTTCCCCGTGGTCCAAAAAATCATTTGAGCACTTTCGAAAATAGTCAAAATTTGCCAATTCATATACTACCGAGATGACTCTCCTATATAAGTAGTATCAAGACAAGTTGGATATCTAAAGGAATGAATATTTGCTAATAAGCATCCCAACTAGGCGAAAATCATGCTGATTATCAAGGTATTTCATGAATTGTATTATTATGAAAGTCTTCATGGAAAAGTCGCGACAATATTCGTGCTTTCTTGGCTGAAATTACAAGTTTTTAATTCAATTTTCACCGGCATGATTTTATGATTCACTAGATAAATGCTTCACTTCTTGGATCTGAATGGTGATGTGGCCCCATTTATTGCATCTTTCAAAGTTAATTGAAATCATTGTCTTTGATTCTGTTATTTTGCTCAACCAATGGCAGGTTGCTTATGATATGATCTCGCTAAAGAAGAGTCTCTTGAGGTTGCGCATGAAAGCAATAACAGGTCATCGAGTTGCTAATTTGACAAACATTACCTATCCAAGGCTGTCATAACAAGGACGATCTGTAAAATAATATCATTTCTTTCTGCATTACTGTCATGATCAATCAATTCCGTTGTAATTTCTGCAAAACTGAAAAAATTTGCATATCTCATATTAGATGACAATATCACCTGTATCTCCTTTGAGTTCATTTAATAAAATCGAAAGTGTATACACATTGGGGATTTAATAATTGCGGAGCTACCACAATACCTAATATACTTACTCTATGGACGTTACCATGCTTCTTTGCTATCGCAATAAAGACAGACTTGCAAAGATCTTGAGGTATTTCGCCACTGTCGTATATATCATTAGCGATTTTCGTTAAGTATTCGATGCCAAGTTCGTCCAATGCCTGGATCATTTCAATTACAATCCCATCAAGGGCTTCAGCTTTCCCACGTTTTATCTTGTTA
The DNA here is from genome assembly GCA_907163375.1 of Prostheceraeus crozeri. Lineage (NCBI taxonomy): Eukaryota > Metazoa > Platyhelminthes > Polycladida > Euryleptidae > Prostheceraeus > Prostheceraeus crozeri. The sequence goes on along the minus strand of CAJQUW010000170.1, from coordinate 53,898 downwards.
ATGGTTGCTTTGATTTCGGATTTCAGAATAGGAGGGCCTTCAATGGGTTTGTCGATTTTGGGGATTTCGTCTCTGTCGTCAGAATAGAGATCTATTATATATACTCATTGACATAATTAATGAAACAAACTATCATTGGCTTGAATTGAAGTTTGTTTCACTTTTTTCTCAGGTATAATGCAATATCTCGCTTTCTATGTATTACCATTCAACACATTAAAGAATGGAGAAAGATCTATGGTGGTCAAATTTCAAATTTTGATATCGATACAACTGTCACAGTTGCTTTTACAAATTGAACATAAACGTGAACCGAAATCCAGCTTTTGTAAAATAAAATGGCACACGATCAGTTTACCAGAGGTATGGCTATTGGAATGATTCGTTGTGGTAGAAGTTGTGCGAGTGTTGCCGAAGAGCTGCAACTATCGATAGTCGTTGTTTGGAGGTGGTGGTGTCGATGGAAAGCAGAAGGAGATGTTAAAAAGAAGAAGGGATCTGGTCGACCAAGAAAGTCTGCAGGAAGGACAGACGCACGTCTAGTTTTAGCTGCAAAGAGGAATGGAACGGCTTACCGAAGATTGCGAGAAGCTGGAATTCAATCGCGACGACCAGCTGTCCTAATTCCATTGAGTTTTGAGCACCGCAGAAGACGAGTTGCCTGGTGTGATGCCCATCGCTCATGGAATGACCATCACTGGCAGAAAGTCTTGTGGACAGATGAATCGAGATTCACTCTGGATTTCAATGACGGTCTTGTCAGAGTGCATCGTCTTCTAGGTGAACGCTTTGCCCCATGCTGTATTAAAGAACACGACAGATATGGTGGTGGAAGTGTTATGCTGTGGGGTGGCATTTGGCATGGCGGACGAACGACATCAGTCATCATCAAAGGCATGTTAACTGGAGAGAGGTATCTCAATGAAATTGTGCTTCCTGTTGCTGCCCCAGTGGTCAGGGTGGAGGATCTCGTCTTCCAAGACGACAACGCAAGACCACATCGCTCCTCGGCTGTCATTGCCACTGTAAGGAGATTGAACATTCAAACCCTTGACTGGCCTGCACGCTCACCTGACTTATCACCCATTGAACAAGTATGGGACGAGCTTGGGCGGCGAGTGAGAGACCGCTATTCACTTCCACCAGTGTCCCTGAAGATTCTCTCTGAAAGACTGACAGAGCAGTGGCTTCTCCTTGAAACATCATTCATTCAGAAACTTTGTGAATCCATGCCATCTCGGATTACTGAATGTATTGGAGCTATAGGGGGGCATACGCGCTATTAAAGTTGAATCTGCTACATGCGTTGTTTTTCTGTGTTAGCGACTTGGTGGACATTGTGACTAAATCATCAAGGTATCATACATGCATGTATATATACCAGTCAAAAATGAAAGAAGTTAAAGAAGTAAATGTTTCAAAAATTTTGTCAATGAGTATATTCAGACCATCTATTAAGAATGTCTTCTTTTCCCATAAGGATGTTGCCATTTCTGTCGTCTATGCATCCTGTGTCTGAACAAACGGATTTTCCAGTCGAAACGTTAATGTTTTCGTGCGCCACTTTGCTGTTATTGAAATATTGTTTATTGACGATCTCACACTGTTCGCTAATCCATTCCATTTTTGCCTTGTTACACTTTATCTTGATCAGTTAGGCTTTTGTACTCATTGCTGTCTCTATCCTGAATTTTCTATCTATTCTCCATCATTTCAAGTACTCTTTTCATCCATTGGTTCTTCGATATTTGTTGTTTCAGCGGAATTGTTGCTTTCTAGGCTTCTATCAACGCATTGAATGTCTCATAGTAGTTCTCGTCGTGTTTTTGAGCAGAAAGTTTGTCCTTCACATCGTTCACGAAGTTGGTACGCGTGACATACTGAAGTATGAAAAAATATTTTCCCTAAGGGAAATTTTCATTACGTAAATTTCACCAATTGATATATTGTTGATATATAGGTATCAATATATATAGGTAGATGTCGAGGTCGAAACTGTGGTGCATAGTATGTAGGCTAATGAACGAACACAAAAATATCGTGCTAAACAAAGCTTCAGCCACTTAAAAGTGCATGTAGTAAATGATGCTAAGTCATACAAATACATATGACAATGCGTGCGCGATCGATCATGGGGCAAAGTCTTCAGTTCGAACAACACAACCATTTGTTTATGGCCTATATAATGCAGTAGTGTCAATTGAACTAACCATGTATGAAAGCAAGCTTTAACAGAATCTTCATTGCATATAAACGAAAATAAGCAATTTAGAAACTAATGGATTGTCTATACTTCGTGTTGCCAGCCGAATTGACCGATTGAACCAAGAACTTTATAATAAAGAAAATATCATTGACAAATATATCCATTTTAGAGTTTTCGATCAAAGTGTAGGCCTACTTTGTCACTAGATGCATCTTTTTCAGTACAGAGGAACGCTTCTGTATAGTACCCCGATTTTTGTTTAAAATTGTAAAGAAGTCACGAAGCAAGTCTTTGCTCTTCAAATTAAATATTTTACTAATAAATATTGCATGTACTCGTACATGTAGATAGAAATTTCTACTGTAGTAAATTCTACAAATGGTGGTTTCTTTGAATCATCAATTCATTGTCTATTTGTCACATTCATAATTGATTTGATATAATTATACATACATATCATTATACATCACATATCATGAAATCAAAATAGAAGATTAATTAGCTAATTGTTCTTATAAGGACATTTATGAATTCATCTGCATTCATTCACAACCATGCAGTTGGATAAATAATATGTAGCAGTATGAATTGCAAAATGGCATGTTATTGTGTCACTTCAGTAGGCCAGTCCTTGCTACCGATTTGCATAGTAAACTACTAAATACGCAAGGTAAATCACTGAACCTTTCATAGAAATGTGCGACAATCGCTAGCATGATACTTTCCTAGTCTTTATCGTGGTCTTGATCAGATCGTATTGTTAACTAAACCTCTGAGCAAATGTCAATCAAGTGTAGGCCTATTTCATGAGAGCATCATCATACAGTTGAATTAAATTCAGCAAAAATTAAGACTTGCCAAAGAATTGATATAAGAAGTTAGCTAGACATTTAGTTTCCGCAATTAATCAGTCAAAAATAGAATTCGACTATAGACATACTTCAAAAATATTGAGGTATAAAATGTTTACACATGATTAGGATTGAAATTGAGTCACCAATCCAAATCATGATATCCTTTTATTGAATAATCGGTGCAATGTAAGGCTCCTACCGGCTCACTCCGGATCGGCTCATGGATATGAGTCGGGATCCGATAACTACATGCGTGATCCGAGAGCCGATGGGTAATGATCTGAGATCTGGTGTGATCCGGTAATGAAAGTTATGCCTGCAATTGTTCAATGATTACAATCAATTGCTTTAACTTAACTATTTATCATGGAGCAAGTATATTAAGTAGAGTAGCAACTCAGCATTAATTAAATCCGCAATGTGTAAACAGTTTCGATTTTATGAAATGAACTCGAGTTGAATACAAATGGTTGTTGATGCCAAATGTGAGATGCGCAAATTTTTGTAGTTTTGAAGAAATTACCACAGAATTGACTGATCATGATCGCAATACTGAAGGAATAATAGTATTTCACATATCCTCCGTGTCATGACAGCTTTATAGAGGTAATGCTGTTCAATGAGCAATTCGATAGGTTGCTATTACTTTCATGCTCAACCGCAAGAGTAATTTCTTAAGCGTGATCGTATCACAAGCAACACAAGCAATCTGCCACTGGTAGAGCAAAATAACATAATCAAAGACAATGAACATAATTAAATTTAAAAGATGTAATGGGTCCATGTTGCTATTCAGATTCAAGAAATGAAACATGCATTTAGGGAATCATAAAATCATGCCGATGAAAATGGAATTGAAAACTTGAAATTTAAGTCAACAAAACACAATAAGATCTCGACTTTTTCATTAAGACTTGTATCAGATTGCGGTTCATGAAATTCCCCTCATAATCAGCTTAATTTCCGCTTAATTAAGATGCTTGTTAGTAAATGTTCATTTCTTTTGATATCAAACATATTTCATGCTACTTATATATTTGATTCACGTCAATAGTATATAAACACAGGAATGACTTGCAAAATCATGGCTTCTCAAAAAGTGATCAAGTATTCCGTAGACTGCAGGAGCGTAATCTCCGTAAGGAACTCAATCTTTTCATATAAGAATTTTGACTGTATACAGATACTTTTTTTAGTCGACATTGTACCTACTACATACTTACTTTATGCATTTTGTTTTTTGTAGCCAAAAAGTACCACATTAATCTACCACCAAAAAAAAGAACACTTCATTGCAAAGTTACATGGACCTATATAGGCTACAATATTGGGTCTATATAGGGTACAATCTGCATAACAAGTAATCGTGATAGACTGATTCCTATATGGTTAGATCTAGTCTAGGCCTAATAGAAAAATAATATACATCTATGAGACAAGAGAGGGTTTACATTACATGAATATCAACAGAAATATTCACAGGTAAATAATTAGTAATTCTTATATCTTATTTGTGGGCCTATTCGCAATTTCAAGTAAGTAAATATTTTTGGTCATCATACACAATTAATATGCATTGCCATCTTCAAAACAGTCCATACAGACTTAGTTGTCGAAAACATAATGGTAGTGGACTGATCAAGTTAAACAAAGAATAAAAAAGTGAATGTCTTCTTTATAATGAGTATTTGAATGTTTTTGAAGATATTTGTTGGCCTGGCTCAAAGTGAACATAACACCAAATTCAATTCAAAGCATCAAAAACGTAGTTACATAAATATTGTGAGTCACTATGAAAGAGAACCCCCTCCCCCAACCCACTGATAGAATCTAGCTTTCTGCTGCCTTCGTTACCGTTTTAAATCATTTCATATGTTAGCCCCAAATTCCTTATTTTTGCTGACTGAAAGTGTTTGAATAATAAAAGGCAAATACGTTGGCCTGGTTATTAAAGTGTCCGTAATTTGAAATAGTAATACAATTCTTTGGTAGTCTCCTTTTTCAGTACGCACACCTTTTATTGTAAAGCCGATATACATTTTATAACATAGAATTGACTTTTCATAGAAACAATTTGCATGTCAAAAATGGTACCAAATCTGGTGTAACAAAATATTGGTGTGAAATGGTACAACAAGTTAAATTGTTTACTATTCGTCTATTCGAGTTTCTAAAATAAACTCGATATATTGGAGCATTGAAAGGGAGCAAATATTCACTTAGTGAACAATAAACTTGAAAATCATTGGATATTCATTGCGTTCATGAAACTCACGCTGAGCTCGATTGCAGCTGACTCGAACAGCTTAGATATCTATGTACTCTTTCCTTGTTGCCGCGATCGACTGCAGCTGTTAAGTTAGTAAACCCTCCTATCCGTCGCTTTTATTACGAAGTGAATTAAATGGGCGCGGACCTTCGCTTTATATCCGCGAGACCGGATCCGATAATGCCACCTAACACCACCATTTTTGCTACAGACCAGGGGCGACCGCACAGAAACAGTGTTATATAGAGAGTTGTTAGTGACAACGCAAATTTCAATGGCCGAGTGATGCTGTTAGTGGTTTGCTAGCTTAACAGTGTTTCTGTGCGGTTGCCCCAGAGTTTCGGAGCCGTGGTCCAGCTACCGCGTCTCCGGCTACGGCTCCGACTCTCTACCACGGCTCCGGGCGGCTCCGGCTCTGCCCAAAGACCCTTCGACATTTTGTCGGGCCCCCAACACGAAACCGAACAGGAGACCTTCACAGAATGATGTACACCCAATGGCTACTGCGAAACTGCACATCTGTCGAGGACTACCTTGAACGATCTTGCAGACAAGATCACAGGAAGCACACCCAATGGGAACAGGCTGAGGTTTTCGGTAAAATTACATTTGTGTGTGCTTTCTGTGAATAAGTGAGAAGTACTACGGTGTGTAGAGCAGAACCATCAATAGATCATGCAGTTCATACTGTTCAAGAAGCTAAACCCATTTAGATTTATCAAATCGTCATTTTGTCGTAAAACACAACATGTTGATTACGCTTTAGCTGAAACTTATTAAGTCTTTCAATACATTTTCGTACATATCACTGATAAGGACATAAACACATGCAGGATAGAAAAATGACTACCATGCCAAAAATTATGACTAATGTGACTTTGCTAGTGCCTCCAGTTTAAAACTTTTTATGCAGCATGAATCGCAGAGGGAGCCATGACAATGATCTCTATTGATATGGGACTGATAGAAGTCCCTGATTTAGCCCCTGCCACTACCGCTCTTAGCGTTTGATCAGAGGCGAGAATTCATATATAGGCCGATTCATATAGGCAAATATTTCATTCATCCAGAATGAGGAATTATTGATTAAAAAGAGGTATTTTAGTCAGTGAAAGGGTTTTTCAGAAGCTTCAATCCACACGCTGGTGGATTGCATGTGTACTTTTTCATCTGATAAGAACAGGAACTGGGTAGAACTCGGCTGACGCGCAGATTCGTAACAGCCATGGATGGGGCGTACTGCATTCATTGAAAGTTTTCAGCCTCGTTGTCTTCAGAAACAGGTGCTGCTGGTCGGACAAGATGATTAAACCACTTAGTCAGGGCTCTAATATTCATCAATCAAGCGAAACATATTTCCACATTGAACCAAAAATTCCAACCAGTCACTGCATCCTTCTATATGGTTCTGCAGGTTGTCTCTGCTGTGCTGCTGAGTCTGTCACGGCATTTGATTTTGGTGCTGAAGGACTCTAGACTATCTGGTAAACACGTGATGTCTCATCGGAGACGCCGTCACAATGGTCTCATGATTGTTGTTTCAGGTCGCCTTATGTCGAAGAAAATGAGGAGAGGATTGTCGATCTCTATGTCGAAAATTTGTTGAGCATTTAAGAAAACAGTGGGTGTGAACAGTGAAGTCCCCTCCGATGCGAGTAACATCAATTAAAACGCAACATTTTCCTATTTGTCATATCAAACTATGGATTGTTTTTCACGAGCCAAGCCTTTTGTTTCAGATCGACATTGTGGATAAGAAAGGTGCAATGATGCCATTGAGCAGATTCGAATACATTGAGGGTCAAGTTATTAAGATATGACAAATGACAATCTGCCTGAATGAATTCAAATAATTGAATAATTATCGTTATCAATTAAATGTCGATAGTGACAACGACAATTCGATTATCGGTTAACGCATATTCGGAAAACGTTATCGGCCATGTTATCACCGATTATCGTTATCAATCACAGTTATCGATGTGCTACAAATTACTACGCAAGAAGGTAGCCCTGGAATGCTAAGGCCTGTGTCTTAGAAAGAGACGCAAGAGCAGGGTACGCAGCATTCGACACTATGAGATTCTGAAATTCGGAGATGGCAGGAAATGAGATTTCGTGACCTTAATTGATTTATCATTGACTTGAGTCATTCAGTTTTCGAAAATTCTTACATAATTTTTCTCAACATCAAGAAATGCATCGGCCATTTGATGATATAGTCGTGATTTTCAAAAAACTTCATTTTTTTATTTACCGTGTGTCCCATAAGTCACGCAAATTCTAAATTGGCTCCCATTTCCTGCATTGATATAGTAGAGACTCGCGGTTTTTTGTAAACTGAAGCCGAAACTGGGGGGTTTTATATGGTATACTGCTTTATTATGCTGGGGTCTTCCTCCGATTATTATACATAGTATTATATAACCTTTAATTATCGTCACATATTGCTTGAAGTATACTATTTCTTACGTTCTTAAGACATCAAGACATCTATTGATTAGTGTTGTAAACACAATCACAGTTCACTGATCAAGTATCATGCTATTGTTGTGTTCAACATCTAATAATGACGCACGTGTGATGGTGAATTGTATTCACTTTGATTCGTACTGTGGTAATTTAATGCCTTCGATCAGTCATAACATACCGGTAGACTTCGACACGCATGGATCTCAAAACACGAATTGAACTTGTTGAGCTCTTTTTTTTCTAATGACAAATCTGCTTCAGCAGCTCTACGACTTTATAAGTCTACTCATGGCTGTCGTCGTGATCCTTTTAGTGTGTCTACCATCACACGTCTCATTCAGCGATTCAAGGAGACCGGGTCTGTGGCAGACAAGTCACGTTCGGGTCGACCAAGCTTTGAGGATGATAGAGTGTCAGCAGTCGAAGAGGAGTTGGAAACGCAACAAGCAAACCCAGAACGAGGATCCGCCAGTTGTAGATCGATCTCTCATCAAACTGGAGTTCTTAATACTAGTGTTCAACGGATCTTACGGAACAGATTGAACCTCTATCCATATCGCATTCAGACCAACCAGATGCACTTCGACTATGACAAAGAAAGGCGGGTTATCTTCCCAAGATTCCTGCTCTCCGGTGCTGTAGATCTTGAGTCGATCCTATGGACTGATGAGTCCTAATTCTCCATCGCCGTTAGACTATTTCTTTTGGAGCGTTGTAAAGGACCGTGTGTATCATTGCTTAACCCCAACAAGTCTCGACGAATTGAAGACCGAATCACTATGGTGATTGAAGCAATTGATCGTGTGAAGGAGGACCTATTGAACATTGCCTCTAATCGAACATTGCCTTTCTTTTTGTAGATATTGGATCCTGTTGCATTTTGTTATGTTTTGTTGTTATAATCTCTTATCATTCTTGTTATCAACAAAATATATTTACATACTGCATTTCTTTGTTATTTTTTGTTTCAGAAATGGGAAATATTGTTTCGAGGTATTATACATAAAGCAGTATACCATATAACCCCCCCCCCAGTTTCGGCTTCAGTTTACAAAAAACCGCGAGTCTCTACTATATCAATTCAGGAAATGGGAGCCAATTTAGAATTTGCGTGACTTATGGGACACACGGTATATAAAATGGTTGACTTGAATTGATAAATAGAATCGAATAACGTTCTCCCCCTTGGATTAATTATACTGCATGCTTAAAATGTTATTCTCTTCACAATTGCCTTGACTAAGATAACAGAAAAAATAAATTAAATATGACTGAAACTATGTATAGTAAAGTATCAACTTTATCGAAATTACCACATTTCGGTGCATCAGGCGGAGAACCGGTGCACCGCTCACAGCCCTAAGCTTTCATTATCTAGATTCAGCTTGTTGTCAAGAAAATTTGAATATGCCTATTTTACATTGATTCAACAGTATTATTGACGAAAGTTGTTAATGAATGAACCGCAGACAAGCAAACAATGCTCAAAATATATTATGGCAGGGGGTGGACAGACCCGGCAGACCATATTATTCACGGCCATGGTAATCAAAATATTCCAATTATCTCTTGAAGACGTGTATGTAGACCAAAGCATAAAATCCAAATTATCTGCCAGATAGAAGATGTGCAGATAAATTGGTTTTCATTTTTTTTCATCAAACTATTTTTCTTCTTTTCAGCTTACAATGGGTAATCCGTTATGCGTTGTTGAATATTCGCACTAGACCTAGGCCTACTATAAGTTTTCGTCAACTTTGTCAACTTTTCGGCAATTTTGATGGCATGTAGTGAATATAGTCGTCTCAGACATCGCACAAGTATCAAGCTCGCACTACAGTAAGTACCTATTCTTCACCTCTTATGGCAACTGTTGCTACTTTCGGATTGATTTTGTAAATAGTAGCCATTTTATTCATATTTAGAGGCTATATCACTGCTATAGTAGTCAATTTATTGAGATTAGGATTGATGCAATTTGATACAGGTATTGCGTATCAAATGGCAAATTTTATTTGTAGTTCAATTACGTCATCAATGCTTAATATTTCAATAGTGTAATATTATCATAGACCGCTTATACCGAGCTATTAATATTATTAGGTCAATTTACATCATTCTGCAGTGAGCGTAGTGATTATAGCACATGTACAGCAGTCTTCGGCAGCTCAAGCAGAATGTGATTATATGATTCTGTAGAGTTGCGTCTCATATAAGAGATATCGCACAACATCATGAATGCTAATTATAGACAACAAATCATACATACTGTTTGATAGTGCATATGACAATCGTCACTCAAGCGGCATGTTATATCATCATTAACAAACTCTACTCTAAACAGACAGTCATACTTATTTTGACTTTCCCATTGCTAGTGGATTCGCCTCTTTCGAGTTGCATGAATCAGCACTCAGTTTACAAGCTGAAACATGCAGCAAAACTTGAAGTCAAAAGTTAATTTGTCAATCATGAGATCAAGATTGAAGCCACGCCTTTTCCCACAAAATATTAACACAATATCGCTAGAGGATGCAACGAACGTCATCAAAAGGTTTATTTTTGCAAAATTTTACATTTGAAGGACTTGACGGTTACGGAATTACACGATATAATGAACGAAACAACACCTACAATTGCAAAGGAAGATTACAAGCTACTAAATCGATTGCTTAAAATGTTTATTCAACTATAATGTCACCATTTCGCACACCAGCATTGACCTTTGTCATTCAGAATATATTTAACTTGGACACAATTTTGACAGTCTAAATGAATAGTTTTGTCACGATCATGAAAGAGATTTTGTATGACTACCGACGATTATCTATGGAACAGTTTTCGTAGGACTCCTCGATTATCTTTGGAAGAGTGTATTTATGACTGCCTAAAGGGATCTTTTCATGCTCTGTAGTTCTCTTATTTTGTACTCCTTTTATTTGGTATTTGGCATTCTACTTAGTAGGCCTACATGCGGGAAGGTGGAAATAATGACAAAAAATATCCTGTAAATATCCTGTTGTTTTGTACATATACCATTCATTTTTTTCATACCGTATATGTGCATATACATCCCATCCTCGTCGCCAGGTGCTAGAACGGAAGGATGGACATTATACGAGTATGTGTTGGATTCAACAAAATAGCATGCCACGATATGCAAGACGTCAACATGATCGAGTGTGTGCCGCAGCGCGCATGTCTCTATATGGAGCTGCGAGTAGAAGACCACAGCATTAAATTGTTTAAGCGTGTCACTTTGCTAGAAGTATAACATGCAGGAACTTGCTAAGTGCGCAGAAAGAAATCAGGAAAAATAGTCGTTCATCGCTTGCGGATTGCTTGGAATTCCATCAAAATGCTCTGATTGCAAAGAAAAAAGGTCACTGTAGAACTTGATATGATTTGTGTATCTTTGCTGCGTGATCTAACTGTTAATTAACAATCATTGAATTTTGGCACAATTTGGCGTGTTTTCATGTTGAAGTGGACTAATCTTAAAAATCTTAAAGTTGACTAAATCTTAACGAAAATTTGTACTCTTTGGTTTTTTTAGTCATTTATGTTGAATTTATGCTGTGTAAAAGTTCAAAGTTTTTAGAAAATATTCCCTCTCGATTGGTTATCTTCATTTCGCTTCTTTCATCCTGTTCATGTTAAGGTAAATGTTGCTCAGGGTATTTTCTTTCGAGCATTTCGAGTGTGTAGTCCTGAGTATTTCGATGAAGAAATTGAGCACATTTTTAAATTTCTTTCTAATTTGGCCTATACGGAGCATATTTTAAATAGGATTTTGTCTCGAGATAAACAGTCATTGTTTCGGCCGAAGGTTCGTGCTGTTGAAAAAGTAACTTTTTGCTCTGTCTCGTATGTTCCTTTTCTAGATAATTCTTGCAATAGTCGGTCAGTCCATGTCAATGATTTTAGACTTGTATTCAATTATCCTAATACTATTCGCTCTCGCTTGTGATGCTAAAAAATGCATCATCAGGTGTGTATCGCATTAGTTGTAGCGATTACGATCAATTTTACTTTAGTGAAACAGGACGCAACTTTAAATGTATTGATGAACACAGACGCGCTTTACGTAATTATGACTCAAATAATGCCGTTACCCTTCATTGTGATGTAAATAATCATTCTCCTGATTTTCTTAATTTTGGTATTTAGCTAAGTGTAGAGATTTCAGACAGCGTCATGTTTTGGAGTCTGTTTTAATCAGAATCAATGAAAGCAAATAGTGTATGAATGCTAATAATGGTTTCATATCGATGGATTCATTGACCTCTGAACGTATTATGAATTACAGGAAGTGACTATATCTCTGTGACCTTTCCAATGAGTCTATCATTTTCCCTTGACGAAGGACACAGCTAGCGGTCCGAAACGTCGTGACTATATTTTGCTTTGCTATTAAATTGAATTTCGTGGATTGTGCCTTTTTGACTGTGGAATCAATCAAGCACGACATAGAGATCGCGTATAACCTGTGTGCATTCATACACCTCATGCAAAAAAGTGGAGGCTCAGACCGCTAGACTACGTCAGGAGATGAGATTGAAAAAGTTGACTGAATCTTAACGAAAATTTGTACTCTTTGGTTTTTTAGAAAACTTTGAATGGGATCAAAATCCTTTTTGTCTAAGTCTTGCCCTTACTATCGATGTTACTCGTAGTTTAAGGTGGAATCGAACTTCAGATTACTTTACTTGTAGGGTTTTGATTTATCGGTTAACTTCCTGCATGATTTTTCGATAAACTGGGTAGGCCTGTTTCTTTGAAAAACATAATTCGCAAAAGCAACCTGTAGGCTGCAACAAATAATTTATTGTGTCTGCACCTTTGACCTCACGTCTAGCAACATGTCAATCCCACGCTTTTCCTGACACATCGCGCATTGTACGTATTTGTCTTCGCTTTTCAATTATAGCGATCGCAAGAAACTGAATACACTACAGCGCTTGCTAAAATTTTTGGGAGGGATTTCTAAGATTGGATAAATACATGACTTTATATAATATTCAAATGACTATTCGGATGAGAAAATTGAACTGCGTACTTACTTGCTATCATACAATTAGGTTGTTTCTTTAACATAAGAAGTGGGTCCTGACTATGGTTACATAATGGCCTACCCGTGTGCAGACTCATCACTAATGCCAGATGCTATTGCCAAGTTTGGTATTGATCTAAGGTGCATCGGCCTATATAATTTTGTGGTAGAATATAACATGATACAACAATAAAAATGAAAATGAACTATGAGTCTGAGAAAAGAAAATCTCCAACAGATCTTTCTGTTGTTGAGCTTAATGAATATTTCATATCTAACTTTCAAAGTTGTGATGAAGTAGACACTGACTACCTGTGCGTACTTCTCCCGCGTCAAAGTTTGCATCTTAGTGTAGAAGAAGCTGAGTTTCAATTACAGCAGGTGAAAAGTAAATCCTGTGGACCAGATGGCATTCCCTTTTGGGTATTTCGAGATTGATGTGTGACAACAATGTTAGAAGGGGCAGATGATCCCTGTTTCCAAAATCCGTGTGTCGACTGATGTACATGACTGCCAGCCTATATCATTACTACTACTGTTGTCTAAGCGTTGGAAAAACTTATCTGCAAGAAATGGCTGATACCTGCTATTAGTGACAAGATGTGCGCAAATCAATTTGCGTATCTACCGAGACCCGGTAAAGGAGCGACGAATGCCTTGAGTTTGATTTACCTAAGCATGATGAGGTATATGGATCAATCCTCTTGAGTAATACTTGCGTGTTGATACAATTGATCAAACGAAAGCTTTCGATAGACTTACTGATCAGTCGATCTTTGAAGCATGTGTTGGATTCCATTTATCTATAGAACTGACAGCTTGGATAATCAGTTACCTGAAGTACTGGCAACAACTTGTGAAACTGAATGGATCATACTCATCGTGGATCATACTCATCTCAAGTGGTGTAGCGCAAGGAAATGATAGGGCCCATCATATTTTGTCTTGTCATGGACTCTTTATCGCCCATTCAAAGCAATTGTGTTTTTACAAATACGCCGATGATCTCACTGTCCTCAATACTATGCGTACACAATCCGATGACCGTCTCCAGAATGAAATTGACAATGCCCTCCGCTGGACCCACTGACTTCAATTGATGTCAATCTGAGCAAGAGTAGTATGATAGATGTGATCACAAAGAAGTTTATATCTACCGTGCCTGTCAGATTATCCAAGCGACATTTCCTTGAAAAGTACTGTTGATGTAAAAATTCTTGGATGTCAATTTTCATGTGATCTAAAATGGAATAAACACATCAGCTATATCATTAGCAAAGCTTCGAAACGATTTTTTCTATAGCTTTGAACCTTAAACGGTTTGGATGCCTCTGTTAAGGAAAATACAGAATTTTGAATTTTAGACTTTAAGAACATTTTGTGTAAATTCAGATTAACAAAAATTTGGTGTAAGTAAATAATAAAACGAATCACATGCATCATATTATAATAAATGTATGTATTTGACTGATTTGAGATAATCAATTCTACTTGAAGGTTAACTATAAAACGTACTGTGTTAATTTGCAATGCATAGATAAATATATAAATCTTATCAGCCTGGTGAATAACTCGAAGAGCGTTGTTGACATGGCCAATTCCTTAGTATGCTATTAGTATAATCCTTGAAATTGCTAATAGTCATGAATTCCATCTACTAAGTGATATGGGTGTTTATCAATTAATCCCCATCCGTCTTCATGTGAATACCTTTCCTTTCACTGGGATTGATCAACCTTAATTATTACCATATTACCGCTGCTGTCGAAATGTTTTTCAGAGAGACTACGGAATCACAAGTCTTGCAACTTAACATGTAATATCAGTGACTTACGCTATATAAAATGCTATTCCTAAGGTTTTTGTCGAATCGCACAACGTGTAGCCAACAAAATAGCAATATCGCCCCATTGCTGTAATGCTCTTTTTGCTACGATTAGTTTCCACAGCTGGGACCTCTATTCCTCATCTAGCCCTTTTGAACTAATACGTTCAATGCCCTTGCGGACTTTTCCCAAGCCACTGGGGGTTAGCTGGGAATGAGTGGGCGGACGAAGCGGTTAGCTTGAAGCTTGAGGCAGTTCAAGCTGTGATATTCATGTGAATGTAATTAAAAATCATGCATACAATACCTTGAAATTTGAAATTCAAGTTGTTGTGCATTTAATTCGCAGATCCAAACTTACAAACATCTGTGTGCATCCCAGCATCAAAACTCAAGTCAATTTGACTGCTCAACGCCATCTAAAACTATCCTGAGCACCCCTTCATTATCTGCTCCTAAAGATAGCTTTCCGGACGATGTTAAATGCTTGCATGACTCGGCAGTTATATTTTCTGGCATGTATATAAAAAGTCAAAAGCATTTTGAATTTTCTTAACGTTATCAGCTCGTTTTTCATATCATGCATTTACATCTGACATACTAAAAATGTAGTTTTTGGATTCCTTTTTGCGTGTAACTTTGCCATTTAATTGATTCGACATTTGGTGTATTCGCTAAATCTCCATTCCAATTGCTATACTATCACTTCTGTCCTTGTGATATAGCAAGTGTGCACTAAAGTCATCAATTTTTAAATTGTGGGCTTTGATTTCAATGTAAACTGTGATTGCGTGTTCAACTATTTTAAATGAGGCGCTTTAATGCTTTATGATGTTGCTTATATTTCGTATACTTCCTACGAATTTTAAGTTGAATAGTATTTATTGGGTGTCACATAGACTTTTATACGAACAGGAAAATTCCGGCGCATTTAAATTTTTAAGAGCATGTCATGATAACATAACACATTGTGCGAAGGTAAGTTGCATACTAAACTAGACTGTCTATATGTAAACTTTTATACTGTGTTTATGGGGTGTGCACTTGGTTTTTAAAACCATGAGACACTAAATTGCTATAACTTCAAGACAGATATATTTCTCATTGCAGTGGAATATGATTATGAGAATTGAACCGTTATCGACAGTAAACCGTATTGCGGTTACAACTGCATATCACATGTGTTTATAAGTGAATGTTTATGAGCTTTTCGTCAGATAAGATGATGTTATCAAGAAATTTAATGCTGGAAAATTCGTGAGCAAGAAAAGGGGAGAGCACTGAAAATATGAGAGTCACGATGCTAGATTTAAGATATTGAACAATATTCCTTATCCATTGATGCTTTTGTTGTTCAATTTGATGATGGATCTGAAATTGTATGAAATAAATTGGAAAGACAAAGAATTCAAACAAGAGAGCAGTAATTGAATTGTAGCCTGCAATAGACAATTGCGTCAAGAGTTCCAGGCAACGATATAGATTGTGTCGAGGTATCAACTTAGAAATATGTTAAAAATTATTGATCAAAATGCATCATTACATTTTTCTTAACAATCTGGCAATGTGGAGTCATTTTATTTAAAAAGTCAATTTTGCTGTATTCTATATACCAGCTTTCGAGGAAGATGTAATTATATATTTATTCTGTGTGAATGAGATAAATATATGTACATTAGATCTGCAATTGGTCATGCAAAACATGTCTGGTGGGACTTAATCTTAGACTTGCATTCTCAGGTAAGTTAATCAATGATGTAAACAACATCAGTTTAATGAATATAATATAAGTTAATTATAACATATATAAGTTGGATGCAATACACGCAGCCTTATTCTTAATTGGATGTAAATATTGATAAATTTAATTTTAGACGTAAGCTCATGCATCGGTGTAGTGATGCACAAATATTGAAACATTGATATCCTCTCCATGTAGTGGCGCAATATCACAAGTCAGGAAGAAGAAACGGCTGTGCGCCACAAAATTGATTTAGCAAATGAACTGAGGTCTCCATTAAGTATGCTTAGAGGAGATAATGAGAAAAGTAGTCCCGAACACGTCTGAGATTCCATTGCTGACGTGAACTTAGAATCTAAATTAGAAATCTAGTTAGCCTAATTAGATCTAGCTTAACACCCAAAGGCTTTTACTGATCTCGGACAATGAGCTGCTGACTATATTTAATTACTAATTATATTTGATACTAGCTTAATTAATGACATTAATGAATCTTTAATTGACTTAATTAATCAACATATTCTTTTTGATCATTCTCTATTCGCTTTTATCGAGAAAAATGAAACTATTTCAAATTAGTCACTTTCAGTGTTGCAGCAGATAATCAATGAGGACTTTACTTTTTTCCCTGGTTCATCCATGCCGTCTACATGTGCTTCTGTGGTTTGTATAGAGATAAAAAAACATAAATTCTGACATGTAATTTGCGTATCGTACTACTGACATGCTATTCTTTACACTTTTCAGCTTGATAGATAACCATTTCACTATTGCAATGTTAGGACAATTATTCCAATCACATGTTTTGTTTGTTCTTGTGGATTAGTCCATATGCAGGATTTTTTTGACTTCTTTCATTCATAGCATCAAAGATATTTGGAATGCTAAAATAAAACAAATGGCTTTGAGTTCTGTAGTTTCTTCGGTTAATAGTTCTTTTTTTGGTTGATTTATTGAAGAGTATGGCGGGTGGCTGTTTAAACTGAGAACGTGTGATTCACGCTTGCATATTTTTTCTTCAATTGTCGAGAGTTCGTTGCCAGTTTTTCATGGAATTTTTTTACTGTTATTTTGAAGTTGTATGTTGAAATCGAGTCGTGAAGTTGATAATTAGACATTGGTGAGTGTTTAGTTGTGAACTTTAAGTTTGCATGCATGTTATTGATGGCAAAATTACCTATGGAGACATGGTCCCAAAGTGGTACGAAAGCAAGGTGGAGCAAGCACATATATGTCTGAAATTCTCCCGATAATCTTCGCATATATATGCGGAAAGCAAATTACACACTCATATCCAATAGGTTTCGATTCTTTATATGTCGACGACATTTCTATTCTAACCACTTGCAAAGATGAATTAATTATAATCATGAATGCGATGAATATGCTATAATATTATTGATTAATATTAATAATTAATTAATTATAGTAGATTAATTTGATTATATGATTATTAATTGCTTATGCTGTGATATATTCCCCCATGTATACATGTATATATTAACTAACTCCTCTAAATGCCTTAAACTGTTAACGCTCAGATTTCATTTTTTGAAATCTATGAATGCATGATTTCCATATTTTTATTAGTTTGAATTTTCGTACTTAATACATTTCATTTCGCCTTGAGAAGCCAAAACAGTTCGCAGAAACATGTCGGCGACTTATTGAGGATCTCTGGTTTTTTTCTTTTTTCATATATTTCCCTAGTGGATACTGAGCTGCTTCGACGGCAGGCACTCAGATATATAAACAACCACAATATTCCATTTCCTATTAGTATATTCTTTGCCCACATGTATATAATGTAAAGAGTGTAATTACAAGTTTGTTGTTTAGGATTTGCTCGGAAGATTCCGTATGTTCACTCAATCGATTGTGCTGTCTAATTCAAGACCCGCGTGATTGCTAATTTCATCACATTAAGCGACTGAAATTCTTTTCCATTTCATTGTCATCTATAAGAAACCCGTTACTTTTCATATTTGATTGCAATCACGAGGTGTTATACTTTCGACAATGTGATTTATTCATTCAAAAGAAAATTTACATGCAATATCGGGCATTATTTAATCGCTTTGGCTTGTCTGGTTAGCTATGAAGCAACCACTTGAATGCGGATCACTTTCTAGATTAATTCGGTACTCAGTAGATCAGCTTGCAAATAAAGACGAATACTGATTTACTGTGCATGCTAATGTTAAAAAATTCTGTGAATACATGGTGAAAATGGTTAGATACTGAAGACAGAACTATTTTACTGCTCCATAAAGTTGGCGATGCCTTCAGTCGGTGTCGGATTCTCAATCTCAATTGCGAAATGCAATAATTCTTTCGATTATTCACTTGTTTGTAGAATGAAAATATTTTTGTTTATCAAAGTAGTTTATGAGATGTATAGCAGAATTCATTTACTTGTAAACTTTACAATCCACATCACTGTCAACCAAAAGCTAGATTGCAATCAAACGGTTTCAGGACACATTGTAAAGAATTAATTACAGTGCGATTTGCAACGATTGTAACTTAAAAATATGAAAAATTCATTTCCTACCAGTTTCAGCCAACGACATTGACATTACAAATTTTTGGACGAAATTGAAACGTAAATTTGAAGAATATATTTGCCCTTCGCTGAACGATGAAAGTATTCAATGATAAATGAGAAAATAATTTTAGCGGTGAGCAATTTTTCTCAGTTTTCAATTCGCTGCAATGACCGTCTTGCTATGCGTTGATTGGCATGTCAACTTTTTATGCAAACGCATACTCAATCGTGGTATTAATTTCCTTTGAAACAGGGATGAAGTGATTTTGTGGTCTGGGAAAGTCGCTGCCATCCGGTCTCGCAATCATTTTTGTCAGAGCTCTTACGGCAAGGTCGCGATCTTGTCAATGCATGTTCTCTTGTCCTCGAACATCCGATAGGGAATGGAATGAATTCACCAGCAGATACAAACTTCGCAATTCAAGTCCACAGAGATGGTCCTCACTTGACAATGATAATGACTCAAATTAGGCAAACTTCGTGCACGGAACCAATGTAGATTGACAATTGAGAAAATGTAAAGTTTTCGAATGTATTTTTTCATTTGACGAACTTATGGCTGAGCATTCTCCCGAAGTAATTGTACATAGAGGAAGGAAAATCGATTTTGCTACAATTTCCTCATGCTTGTGACTGTTCATGTTATTTTGCTACCGTCCTCTATAAAAGCATCCAACCGAATCCGAAATCATTTTAGATGCACAGAAAATAGAAATTATCTCACAAAAGCCGTATTCATTGATTAAAATTCAATCAGTGAATTCCAGAATAAGAAATCGAGCTCCTTTCCTTTTTGAGTTCACTACCTCTGATCACATGCAAATGTACACTTCCTTGTATGTAAAGAGGCCAGATTATTTGTTCAACGCTCCGGATTCAAAACATTCTTCATAAATTTAAGACATAGTCACGCATGACATATCACTTCCTTCTAGTACCGGCACTACTTTTAATACATTACTGATATGTCGTCTAAGTGAAGTAGACATACACCAGAGAGAATCAACAAATGTTGCTTTTTGAGAAAATCACAATGTAAATGGAATGAATAAGTATAGTAGAGTTATATCCTCAGTAGAAAAAAGGGAAAGTGGGAGCAGGCCTGAATAGCTGACAGACCTCAGCAAGTCTGCTGATGATTCATGGCATTGAATGAAATGGCGGCTATTCAAATGTACCTGATGATGAAACTCAATTTAAATTATTCTATTTACTTTGTGTTTTCAGAAAAGCAGCTCAATTCATTTATTACAAGCGTAATCACTAACTTAGACGACATGTCAATAGTGTGTTAAAAGTAGTATTCAATGAATAGCCACAGAAATAAACTTAAAGTTGCGCAACCCATAATCTTATATATACCTACGCATCTAAAATATTCTTATTTGAAAAATTATTTTGAAAATGAAATTGAACAAATAGGCCTTGTATGTCCTTCCATGTATATACGTACCTGTCTGAAATGACAGACTGAGGCACTATGATCAAAATTTGATTTGTGATTTCAACGGCTGATACGAGTAGTAATCCCGTCCCAAATTCATGCACAAAATGAGGAGCAATAAGTCATCATGCTCACTCAGCCCCCCCCTGGAGAGAGGAAGGAGATGGCCAAGGATGTGCTGGGAGGAATGGGTCCGTGAGGAGGAAAGTGTTTCCCTGCCTCCCCCCCCTCTGGAAGGAAGGAAGGAAGGAAGGAGTTTTCCGGTAAGGGGTAGGAAGGGAGAAGGGGTGGAATGTGGGAAGGCTAGAGTGAGAAAAGTCAGATGTTGGCGGTTTTGGGATGAGAAAAGTCGTTTTTCTGCATGATGGAGGTCTCGGATGGGAAAACGGAGTGCAAATTCGGACGTTTTGGTCAATTTTGGGTCTAGGAACTTCTTTCCAGCTCAATCGGAGAGAAAAAGTTCTGACTCTGCCCCCCTCTCCTGTCAAAGTTCCAACTTTGGTGTTAGAGATCGTAGAAAGTCGTGCAATAGCTCATTTGAAAGCTAAGAGTGAGAAAAATGCAGTGGAAAGCTCAGTTTGGTCCTATTTTTCTGGGTTGAGAGAGCAAAATGGCAGGAAAACGTCAGAGTTGGAAAAGTCAGGTGTTGGATGTTTTGGGATGAGAAAGTCTATTTTTCGACATGAAGGAGGCCTCGGATGGGAAAACGAAGTGCAAATTCGGACGTTTTGATCAATTTTGGGTCTAGGAACTTCTTTCCAGCTCAATCGGAGAGAAAAAGTTCTGACCCTGCCCACCCCCCTCCTGTCAAACTTCCAACTTTGGTGTTAGAGATCGTAGAAAGTCGTGCAATAGCTCATTTGAAAGCTAAAAGTGAGAAAAATGCAGTGGAAAGCTCAGTTTGGTCATATTTTCCCGGGTTTAGATGTGAGACGGCATTGAAAATTTTGGACATTGACGAAAAAACGACAGAGGTAAAATGTGGGACGTTTTGGTCTGTAGAGTCAAAACGAAGTATTGGAGAGCAAAGTGATGAAACAAGTGTTGGGATAGGTTTCAGGTTGTCATTCGAAACTTTAAAAATTTTCGTCGCCCTGCCCCCCTCGGCAGCGATCTTCGAACTTTGGTTCTAGGAATGGTAGAAGGTCGTGCAATAGCTCGTTTGAAAGCTGAGAGTGAGACAAATTCAGTGGAAGACACGGCTTGTTCCTATCTGCCTTCGTATAGATGTGAGACGGAATTGAAAATGTTGGACATTGACGAAAAAACGACAGAGTTAGAATTTTTACGAAAATCGCTCTAGCGGGTGAACCAAGCCTCGGACGGGAAACCAGAGACCAGATTTGGAATCAGCGTGCCATTTTACACCTGAATGTCGTGGTGTGATTAGGGACTACATCATCTCATTTCATCATGAAAAGGCATACTTAGAATTTGCTATCGCTAAAGGCTACTTCGCTAACCAACAGCTCATGGAAGTTTGATGAATAAAGATGTGAAAAAGGTCGATTAGTTGCAGAGATTGAATTTGAGAAAGTGACTGATGAACATGCAGGTGAGCGTGTAGTGTTTCATTTTCCATCCTATTCTGCAGAGACGATACATGATCCCAACGATTTCTATCATCAACACATGGCGAAAATTGCATCTCGACTAGATTCATTTCATGAGCATGGATCCAACTTGCTCTTATGTCGCATAAAATACATTCATATTCAACTCAATGTGCTAAACTAGATTTGACTACAAGATTTGGGAAAAGCATTCATGAGTCAGTCGTCCGCGTGCCTCCTTTTCCCTGCCGCAACGAAGTCAGGGGAGAAACGGAGGTCTCTGATTGGCTCTCATAGTGTCAAATGTGGATTCGCAGGAGACTATAAAAGCAGACGTCTCCCCATTTTCTCTTCATTTCATTCTCTTGACTTGGAAAGCGTGTGTGACTTGCTCAAGCCATTCTCCGTCTAAATTTTGTCTTATTCAATCCTGTTTGCAAATTTACAAGTGAGTGTCATGACTGTGTGGCCTAAACCTTACCAACATTTTAGAAGAGAGACGCAGGAGAGTGTGTGGCCGATGATTGTACAAGCTTATTTTGTTGAACCATCACCGCCACCACCGCCTCCACCACCTAGACGCTTTACCTTTAAGCCTTTTAGGGAATTGAAACTTAATTCGGGTCCTAAGCCCAAGACATTTAATTTACTGGACGATGACGAAGACTTAGACTTTGATGATTAGCTTTAAATCATGTGAATGCCCAAAAAAAGGTCCTCTTAAGGGCCACTTCATATGTCACCGCTAAGCTAACGATTTTCTTTTCTCTGATGATCATGAATGTACTTAGTGGTATTCTTTCGTTACAGACTGCCATGGTCATGAATCCTACTCCAACTGCAGCATCACTGAATCCTCAACATCTCGAGCTGTGGAATCCGAAAATTGAAAAGGTAATTCACGGCTATCCTACCTACAAACAACAAGTGCGCTACAACGGTGTTCGACTCTATCTTCAAACGCCGGCGGTATACTTACCAAAAGTGGAGACGCAAGTAAATCTTTGCGGTCAAAATCTGAGTATACCTATTGATAATTGGTTGCGTCAGCAGCTTGACATTTTAGAAGACGTTGTGAGGCAAAAGGCTCTTATTCCCACTGAACTATTACAGTTGTGGTCAGAAAAGAAAACTTCTTATTATAAACCTTTGTATCGCGGCACTCGCTGCTATATTTTGCAAAGCAAGTATTGTAAAGTCACTTCAGGAGTGACAGTTGAACAGTCAGTTGAAACAGAATTGTCATCGCTAGGTGTAGGCTTTTATTCCTTTCATATTGAGGTGCCTGCTGTTTATGTGGGACCTCATCAATCTGACGGTAATTTGATTTCTCTCAATTTGCGCATTGCTCAAATTCATCATCAACCTGAGTTAACAGGTCTTGATCACATTGAGAAAGTCATTGATTCTTGTGTCAAAGAGTGTCAAGAACCTGTCACCAAACCTAAACGTCGTCGCGCATCAAAGAAAGATGGTGTTACCACCAAAGAGAAATCTTAAGTATTGTAATCAGTTAGTATGTAGTGAATGTGAAAAACGCGGTCTTGCGCGTTATGTTCAATTAAAACATTGTAATCATGTTGTATGTATCTTTTGTTATGTAAAGGACAGACATCCTTGTAAAGGTCCTGCTCAATGTATTATCTTGTAATGAAATCTTTTTAATATTGTAGGTTGTCATCTTCATAGACAGTGAGGGAACACCCATGCAGGAATTGAGTGCTATTGCAATGAGAGATAGCGATCAAACTGTTGTTAGTGTATATCATAGATTTGCCTACTGTCCTCCACACAAAGACGAATGGTCACGACGTCATGTGCATGGACTTGATCCTTCTATTTTGATTCATATTGGATTTGTAAATGAAACGTATTTGATAAGTGATTTCAAACGGTGGCTGTCAGGTTTTCATATTGTTAAAATATTAGGAAATGATTCTGAACGAGAAGCAGCAACACTTCAGTTGCACATTGATAATTTATATTTACCATGTTGGGTAGATCGTGTAAGACAAGACTATCATATGCATTGTGATCAAAAGAAGTTTAGAGATGAAATTATTTTTGACATGGCTGTATGTTTCGGTGAGAGACATCACCTTTACAGACCACCATCCCATTGTAATACTACAAATAAAGCTACCTACATTGCAAAACTCTCTTCACGCTGGCATTGTAGTCTCTATGACGTTTATGAACTGTATCTATATTATTGTCAACAGCATGGGTCTATGTAAAACATGTTTTTACTCCTTGTGAATGAGTGATGATCATTTTATGAAGTGTATTCTGTACTTATAAATTTTGTCTGGTGTTGAATAAACTTACAGTGGAACATGATTGTTATGTTTGTTTTATTCATAGTGGAAGTCATTGAAGCAATATGAAATCTATAGTCACAACGTTTATGATTGCGCATCGTACACTAAGTAACCACATGTGTCATTTGACACTTGATCAACAAGGATTCGATGGATTTTTACAAGATTAGGAACTTACATTTAAAATGAAGATGAATGATATGAAAGTAGTCGTAACTGAAAGCCTTCCTCCCTTCAAAAGATTGATGGAAAGTTTGCAACCTCAAGATCTGAAGGGTAGACTCGTTGCTTATATAGAGTTGAAAGATATGCAAAAACCACCTCGTTTTGGATCTTATTGCACAGAATGGATTACTCTTAGTGATCAATTTTATGGTCGTCATATGGAGAAAATTATGGAGAGAATAGAGAGACGATGGGAGGAAATGCGTGCGTTGTTAAACATATCATGATTCAACTGAAAGTGCTTACATTCACGACTTTGTTTGATGGTCGACATGTTGTGTAGATGCAATAAAGATTTCTTTTCACTGAGTATTTTGTAATGGTGTATAGAGCAACATGAGTAATTGCGCTTTATTAGATAAATGAATGCGTCTTTGTTCGAGAAAAGGGGCGTGACACGATATGAGTCATTGCGCATTGTGCATAACTATCGGGCTCTTTGTTAGATAAATGAATGCGTGTTTGTTCGCTAGAAGGGGCGTGTCACTAAAGTCTTTGTGAGGACTAGAACGACTTTGTGTATAAATAGGAAAGGTTTCCACCCACGCAGTCAAAAGTTCACGTGTGATAACTCTTTGTCACGCAACAAAGACAGGGAAAACATGAAAAGGGAAACGCATGTGATTGGAGCTAGGTCTGGTTATAAAACGGACGACTGAGCTCATGGCAATCATTTCCGTCCTTGCGCTAACCATGCAGTTGCTCGAAGCCATCAACTCCTCTGCTCTCGCACCGGGTACACTGAACTCCCTTACTTTAGCATCGGGTAAAAATGCTTTCAATCAAAAGATAACGCATCATGCAGAGGCCGTGACCATAAAAACTCCAAGTCATCGGATAGATTATCTAAAGGTTATGTCAACAAAGTATGGACTGGCCGTGTGTGTGTGCCGTTAGACTATAGGATACGGTTACAATTCAATACTCTTGAAACATTCCTGAAAGAAACTCTCACCATTCCCAAAGAAATTGTTCGACACAATGGGAAGCGACCACAAGTCCCCATCATGGAAAGAAGATACATGTATGTTCATAGGGATAGACACTGTCTCATCATCCATGAAAAAGGAGGGCAGTGAATTCGACTTACTCAATTGCAAACCTCTCCCCATTTTGGGAAAAGGATTCTACTCCTTCGAAATAAAAATTCAAACCATCTACATGGGTCCGCGCAGGGACGGAAGGTTGTTTACGTTGAATCCCTATCTTGTCTCCATAACCTTTAAAAATGATGTCCATGTTGATGATGATCAACTACAGTAACACTCTCCACACACTGAGAACGCACCATCGGTCTTTATGAGACCACGGCCTAACGGCCACCGTATCAAGAAAGAAAATGTACACTCACCATGCCACACATGAATATTACTCTCTTCTTCTTTCTTAGGCATACCCTTCTTCACTCAGGTTTAAAAGATGTGGAAATTATCAGCATGCCTCTA
Organism: Prostheceraeus crozeri; assembly: GCA_907163375.1. NCBI lineage: Eukaryota > Metazoa > Platyhelminthes > Polycladida > Euryleptidae > Prostheceraeus > Prostheceraeus crozeri. Next base: position 27,942 of record CAJQUW010000170.1, on the reverse strand, counting down.
TGTATCATGGAAAAGTCAGTGTGTTACATTTCAGGATACGAAACGTCAACTTCAGATAACTCTAGAACGCTTTCAACTACGAAGGTTACATAGCGCAATCCTATCCAACTCTTGTCGTGTCATTAACGTAGGAGACAGCATTGTATTTATTCGCATTCAAGAGATGATTCTACATAATGATCACTGCTACATCGTGATTCCAAAACCCTCATGGGAAAAGTATAAAAGGGAAGTTCACTCAACCCTCATGTCATTTGTGAGTCATGCTCCCCATCTGCATCATCAACCTCATGCGCGAAATGAATCTCAGAAGAGACATCGATTTAGAACAGTTGCATACCCATCTACCCGATTCAGTCTATCATCGCGGTCGTCCGCAAATGTTGGTCATTCGCATGAGCAACGGTCGAAATCTTCAAATCTTTCGCTGCGGCAAAATCCAAGTCCTAGGAAACCTTTCTCATTTCGTGATGCAGTCCATGTGTTACGAAGTCGTCAAGAAAATGCGAACACTCATGCCTCATCTACGCCTCAGTCCCCTGACATTGAAGAATATAGTAGTGTCTGTTCAATTGAAGATGTTAGTGAATCTAGCGAACATTAAAACCAGTAATCATTGTATATTTTATGAAACTGAGCTCTTTCCTGCTGCTCTGATTCGGAAGTGGCATCCTGTACATATTGCAGTGTTTCACAACGGACATTGCATCATGACTGGTTTACGTGATATCAGTAAAGTAGCTGACATTGTTAAATCTCTAATGCGTTATCTGTATGAGTCACAGTTAATAGAATCGTGTTAATCACATGATGTGTTTTGAATGAGTCATCGCAATGAACTATCGCCCACACTCTTGTCGGTGAAAAGGTCATCAACAAGATTCTTTGCTTTATGATGAGTCAGCGCTACTTATAGACATGAAATGATGTCCACACACGCGTTGGTGAAAAGGTTGAACAAGACTGATTAGATTCTTATCTAACTGACTGGCGCTTTACCACTTCATGAGTCAGACCTATTTATAGAGATGAGTCAGCAAAGTGGTTGATGTTTCCGAAGCCGAAGAAATTGTCATGATGTTACATTCGTTGGTGAGGATGATAACTTACAAACTCTAACATGGTTTTGACTTTATTTTATACTTTACGTATCTTGCAAACAGTGAAATACTTATGACTTCATTTATATTTCACATATCTTACAAACAGCGACATGGCTATAACTTTATTTCTAACTTTACAATCATCAACATTATTTCTAACTTTACAAACGTCAACTTTATTTCTAACTTTACAAATAGTGAAGTGATTCTGACTTCATTTATATTTCACCTATCTTACAAACAGCGACATGGTTATAACTTTATTTCTAACTTTACAATCATCAACTTTATTTCTAACCCTACCCATCTTACAAAATGATCAAAACTTTTACTTCTTTCTATTGAGTGAGAATCCCATCTTTATGTCAAAAGACAGTCTGTACATGATATGTTATTGAATGAAAGACATTTCATCACAGTCACACATAGTTAATACTGATGGTAGCAGAAAACAAAGTTTTTATGACTCACATCACCGGAGAAAACAAAGTCACTCATGTGCGGGGAGAAAACAAAGTCAGGAAAACCAGTTGATATGCAAATCATGATATGAAGTGATCAGGAGTTGAACGCATGCTACAAGGCACTCACTCACAACACCCATAGAAAACGCCATGGAGTGAGAAAGCAAAACATCAACCACAACAGAGAGGAAGCATTCATTATCATACATCGCCGGACGGAGGAGGAGAAAGTTTCTGTCTCTTGGGTGGAGGTAGATGAGTGTCTGGATGGCCGTACGGTAATGAGTGATTAGGACTCATCCAGCATCGCTTGTCTTCCCAAGCTGAGAGACCTCGTTTCCTAAACGTCGTTGTTCTGACTTGATGCGACTGTGATTTTAAAATTGTCATTTCTACTGTTTTAATTTTAAGAGAATCTAAGGCATCTTGATAGTCCCTGTGTCATTTTTCTAACGATTGACTTCGAGATGCCTTTCGCCCGTTTTATAGAAAGCTCTGAGGATTTTAGCTTCATGGAGTACATCTTGGGACAAAGCAAGATAATCTCCTCCATCTGTTTGCAGGCACACTCATCCTTGAAGCAGCCAAGCTTCGCCTTATTTGAGGTAGAGTAAAGCGGATGGTCAGTGGGATAGATGGAACTATCAAATTTGGGTGCTAAATATTTTCAAATGTCTTCCTGCTTGGCTAGTGGTTGTCTAAGCTAGGAAGAAGCTGTCTGTATCGCCTCCTACTAATTCCACATGTTGGATCAATGGACAAGTTTTAAAAGTGTGGTAAAACAACTTGTACGTTTCTAACTTGGAGTGATCCAAGACAGCTTGACCGACATAAATGGGCTTGCAAAGTTCTACTTTGGATTGTAGCATTTTGAAACCAGTAATGTCTTCGGAAAGGACATCACGGTGACAAAACAACGGCAAGCGGCATATCTTGATACTCGTTTCCGGATCATTCACGATACGATAGTCCATGCGCTTTGTTACATCCTCCATGGTTTTATCAAATAGGGCATTATTCTTAAATTTAAAGAAGTCCTTTTCGAAAGGATTCTTGGATTCAGCCTGTTTCTTACTATTAAATTCTATATACGGTTTTAGAAAGGGCTTCTGCCTAAACTGGATAGCGTGATGGACTTTGTCAAGTTGCATCCCATACCTAGATAGAATTTGAGGATGGAATAGTGCGCAATGTAATGCTGCTTGTTCCATTGGATGAGCAACAAGTTCCTAATGTGTTGTTCCTAATGGGCATGTAATTTTTTTGAACCGTAACGTTTTAGTTACACTGGCGTAATATGATATACAAATGTTAAATACAGCAACAATATAAATGAAGTAAATGGTGGTGAATACTATCAATTTTCTTTAAAACTAATGTTTGTTGAATACTGAAAACGAAAAATTTCATTGGAATACTGCATTCTTAGTGTATTCTATGAGTCTGTAATGCTTGTTGCTATTTATAGTCTATGGCTTTCTCGTCACAAAACCAACCGAAGTCAATTGCCGTAGTAATTTCCTCAATATTAGACTTGTTAGCTCATTTACAGAAGCAAGTCAAAGAGAGATCAAATCTCAAGCATTTTCTCTTATAGCTTAATCATAAACATCGCAGGGTGCCAGTCCGCCTGGGCATAGAATACAAAGATGTCCTCCGACTCGAGCAATTTCAATCCAAAACTTCTTTGGCTGTATACGATGCGTCTCTCCCTACAAGGGCACGCCAGAGGCTCCAGATGGCCCAAACTGGTTTAAAATATCTATGAAGGCTTAGCTTGATTATATCAATCTGTGTAGCTATCTGAAGACAATATCCAAGCTGTTGCTAACTATGGATAAAGAAGTTACTGAAATATGCAATAGGCCTAATGCCGACGATCACGGTATATGAATGTTGCCACAAAACCTCCATAAGTAAATGCTTCATCAGAGTTTTGAAGCGATGATGAGTTTATGTGTCTCAGAGGTAAGTCTCTCAAACGATATCTCAGAGGTTAGTGACATCGTAAGGCAGTGTGAGATTGCAACGAAAGATGATTTGAATGATCATTTCAGTAAACAGAAAAAGCAGTCAACACAATGGCAAATATCGGTAATTTCCATCTTCAAAGATAGGACAAACATTCTCTGGATGCATTTCAAGTCAAGAACCTTTCTGAAATGCTTGATACGCATGCTGATGGTCTTATTGACCTCAGTGGCAGAAACCAGTGACTACCCGGGACAAAAGAATTGTTTATGCCTACATAATACTACACAATCTCAAATGCGTTCATTTCTTGATGTTATTTATTTATGTGAACATTGCGAATGACCGAGGCGTCTCCAACTCTACCATGAATTTGGAGTCGATGCAGAAAGAGAATCAACTTCTCGACATGAATTTCGAAATATAAAAACTTGTTCTCATTTCAACGATAACGACTTCACAGCAAACAGCAACGACAAGTAGCATAAAGCAGGCCTTTGATTAAATTGCTAATTCACGCACAGTTTCGAAAAACGCCTCTGAAATATGATGGAGAGCTTTTATGATGAAGCTATGACTCATTACTTCGGCAGGAATTGCTTGGAGCGATTCATAAGCTGCATTTGAAAAAACATGCTTTTGTATATTTTGACATCATATGACGACATCGTAACGAAATCGTTACGGCTTTAATTTCTAAGAAAGGGTTATTGTAATGAACTGGTCATCATATATTATTCTTAATTATAACATTCTGAAATACTTACCACCGTTTTTATAGAAAATTTGCCAATATTTATATAGGCGGCCTTAAATGGGTTAAGTCATTTTCCGCCTCATATTGCTTATTGTGTTCTTCCATGAAGGGAGAGAACAAGAACATATCTGGACTGACTATGCCAGATTCGGGTGCGAGAGGAAAATCAACTGTTCTATTCTTAATACATTCTGGATAGATGAGGTCGACTTCAAATAAATAACCTATGTCGGCCTCATCTCCCAGTGCCATGATGTGTGCTGGATTGGAGAAGTATTCAATGTCATGGAGCTCTACCCATTGGAAGTCAGACTGTGGCAAAGGCTTGGATAATGCACTCCCATACAAATTATTTTGGCCTATGTACATTAAATGCGAGGTCGATCCTATGTCTTGGGTGCTGTTGACAGCATGTTTGTTGACAAATGTTAAGCCTCCCCTAATACCACGTTCAAATAACGTGTCCATTTCTGCATCTTGCAGAAAATGTATGCTCTCTTTCGTCATCTTGAAGGCTGACTGATAGGACAGACCCGGTAGACTAACAAAATGGACGGGGTCTAAGGCGTCCTGTTATAATGTGACTTTCCTAAAAGTCTCAAACACGTCAACCAAGAGATAGACGTCTAATTCTAAGTAGGTAAGCATGTATTCACCAAAAGTGCGAAACCTAAATTCTAACCATGCTTGCTCTGCATGCCTATAATCATCCAGCGAACAGTCCTCACCCGTCAAATCATTTCTAAATTTATCGATGGACGGAAGGAATGTTTCTTTCAATGTGTCCATTGAACTAAAATAACTATAAGGAAACACCCCTTTCCGTCGCATCAGACTGTCACTTATGTTGGGATGGTCTTTCTTTAAATGTTGAATGAGGGGAAGTGTTTCTAAATTATTAGCCAACGCAGCTAAGGAAGAAGACATAAATTGAAAACTGTCTAGAAACTTTATGTCATAGAAGACAGGCTTCCCCTCCTTCGTCTTATCGACTTGTACTTTGGCAGTGATGCACATAAATTTTTCCTTACTTTGTGCAATCACTTTGGATGACCAGGATTTCATTTTACCGAATCCATGGCGAATGATGATGTGAGCATCATAACATTTAAAGTTATGGAAGATGACGGGGAGCGTTCGCCGTTTGAGCCTAAGTTTCATATTGCATTTACTGCATTAGGCAGATCTAAATTTAGCACTGAGATGGCAATGGTCCCTCACTTTCTTATGTTGCTGATCATCAAAGGATGAACAGCAGCGGGGACATTCCGTGGTCCTATCAAACTTGACTTTATCGGCTTCTGTGAAGCACATGGGTTTCCTAGTCAGCTCCGTTTCATACCGTTGATGAAAACGGGCTTTCCTATCTAAAAAGTTGAGGAAGTTTTCAACGCACTCCTCGCCTTGCCACACATGCATCTTATTTTGGTTCCTATAATATGGATGCCAAACTTCATAGCAGGCAATGGCTGCTGGCTCATGACTTAGGTCTTCTTGTTCAATATAACATTCAATGTCCGCATAGATGGTACATGCGGGACTGAGCTCATTGCCGTTTTCCTCATACCTATAAAATTTATCTTTGGGCATGACTTCCATTTGAAGTTTACCCCGAGAGCACCACTCGTAATGCTGTTTAAAATATGGTTTAGATGTGAAACGCCGTGTGCAGCGATCACAGCAATAATGTTTGTCATCATAACTTTGTTGGTGGCGATACAATCTAGAAATTCTGGGAATGCCACAATAATGCCATTCTGGGTGGTTGTCGCTATACACTAGGAGGAGATTGACAACCCGGTCGAAGTTACTTTGGCGGTTGTTATAATTAACGCCCTTCAGACCTTTTTTCCCAGAGATGGACGACGATCTTAATGTTATTCAATTTTTCAAATTGGGCGATGCCTTTAAAATCTAATGTGTTGACATCTAACCCGTCAAACTTAAGCTCATCCTCCCATTCGCAATACTTGGTGACTCTTTGACGATTCCTATCTATATCATTATAGTGAAGAATGGAGAGGACGGCATACTTGAAACACTAGGACTGACACTCTACATTGATGACAGCCTTTTTGTCAGCCAGTGCTTTGGGGATGGTGAAACAACCGCTCCCTTGCAAATTTTCTAAAAGATTGATTTTAATGTCTACTTTCTCTATCCCATCAAAAACCAGACCACTGTCTCTTTCATTAAATTTATTTAAGTTGCCGACGAGATAGGTCGCATGTCTCTCTATCCACTCGTTTACATCACCTATGAGATCAGTAGCACAGGAGGCTATCCTAATGGTCACAGTGGACTCTACTTCTCCCGTGCTACTGTCTAGCTTATTGAAACGAGCAGTGAGATAGAACATGCCTTTGAGTAAAAATCTATCTGAGCTCGCCAACATTTGATGAATCAAGCCTATATTATTCATCAAGAAAGGATGAACATCTTGCACAGCTTCAGAGCTTTCTAACTCATAGTCGCGAACGAGCCTCTCAAGGGAAAACTTGCTCAGCCTTAGAGTGACGTTGTTGTCAGTGTAAAGCTCAGTGGGATGAGTGTGACAGAGTGTGTGCGAAGAAAGAACAAACTCTGTAGGAAAGGTCTTCTGACACGAAGAACAGGAAAAGCCGACGTGCGGTGAAAGATGCTTCCTACATGTTGTTGTCGGTGGTTGCCTCACACTGCCACAGGAACCGCCTTCGATATGCACTCGCAAGTTGGTGTTGTTGTAGAACGTGCGTCCACAACCTTCACACTTGGGTCGTTATGGGATCGGTCAGCGCTTTCCTCCCCTGCAGGATTTGCCAGCGGTGTGACGTCTCAAGTTGAAGGCTGAGGCGAAGACCCTGTCACACCGCTGGCATTGAAAGTCCTTCTCCTCTTCGACTTCAATCTCCCTCTCCTCTCCCACTATCTCCAACTCCTCCTGCTCCTACAGTCTGTCCACCGACTGAAGGGAGAGGAGAGAGAGTTCGGCCGCTGCAGGTGGTGGTGACGAAGCTGGGATGATGATGGGACGGGAGGGAACGTCGTCGTGCAGGAGGTAGGCAGTCATATCTGTTGAGAAAAAGAGAAAAGAGATTAGTAACATGATCAATGATCATGATTTCAAGTTTGAAGTCTTATCCCCCTTTTCACAATCACGGATACTTACCATCTAAGGACTGTAACTCCGGCAGCAAGCATGGTCGCGGAGGAGGTAGGAGAGGGACGCGAGCCGAGGGTAGCAGAGTCCTGGGCTTCGGTGTCGGAGGGACGTGGAGACGAGGAGCAGGGACTGGCGCAGAGAGCGGAGCAGGCGGTGGAGGTGTGGTGATGATGATGCCCGAGAGAGGGGTCGCACCTTGGGCGGAGGTAGATGGGTGGGAAGGTAGGGCCGGAAATTCGGCTTCGAATCTCCGCCTCGCGGCTTCTTCCCACTTCTTCATCTTCGCCATATCTGTAGAGAGAAAAGAGAGATTAGATAATGAGACAAGGATGATGCAGAGGATCTGAAACAGTATAAACATGAGATATTGATGATACATACACTTGCCAAGCCGCTCATAGGCTTCCCCGATTGTTCCTTGGGGGACGGGTTCCCCATTACGAATGCATTCATGCACTGAAAAAGAATGGCTGCAAAGATAAGCAGAGCTAAAATTTGGATTCGGTTTAAACGAAATAAGGGAGGGGCTCTTGATTTTAATGAGGATGTGCACCCTAATGATGTTCGCAATAGAGTCAACCTTGATACAAATACTTACATTGCTCGATGGTAGCCTTCTCCATCTCGACAGCAATGCGGTAATTTTCAACTTTGTTGAATTCCATGACGGATAGTTAATAATAGATAATGAATTGTAAGACTTCAATCACTGAAAAGGAAAATGAGAATCGTTTGATTTGCCTAGTCAACGTTTATCATGGGAACAATCATTGAAGTGACATCTAATGAATTACATTTCCCTCTACTCCATATCATAAAGAATAACCTTTGTGGAATTGCTGAAGTACTCTGACCTGGCGAGAGAAAGCGTCACGTTGAGTATGAAGTCGAACGCCCAACATGAGCAACGGCTCAGAGGTTGCGGTCTAACAAACGACGAACAATCCGTGCAACGCAATCCCTCTACGGCAGTACCCGCCGTCCCGAAGGAACGCTCGAGCAAAGGAGGTATTACAGCGATGATATGTTTTATGAGCAGAAGTGAATCTCTTGATAGCAAGAGACTATTCAACTTGATAGCAAGTCAAAACAACCTGATGGCAGGAGCTCACCGACACTCACCTTGTGAAAGATAAATGTGAAGAGCAGAGCTGGTATACTGCCTTTTATAAGATTTTCCTAAGCGGTGAATGGATGAGACCTCTAGTCCAATCACAGACGAGCTAGAGTTCCCGATGTGCGCAGGCACATTTGTAACGCGTTCTTGAAATCCTGTTAGGCAAACATGATGTTTAGCAGTAGACTCAACCATGGCACCTGAAGTCAATACATTGAAACATGATGATTGCTCGATTCGTTTTCATCAAGAGAGCTTCGGAGGGTTAATACAAGATTACATCCTTAAGTTTCAAAGGGAGGAGACAGAATTGGAAGCATGTTTAGACTACACGCGAGAAATATTTACGGAGTTGATATCTTATCTCAAAGACAGTCTCATCAAGGCTCACTTAATTGCACATGTCAATTACACTCATTTTCCACAAGGTGAAGAAGCGGAAAGTGTTGACTTTCAATTTCGTTCCTATGGACAAGAATATGTTACTGATGCTTCTGAGTTTTATACACGACATCTGCGGAAGAGTATTTCTCAAATGGACAACTTTCATGGTTACGGCGATCATTTGCTTCTGAATAAAATAAGCCATATTGTCATTGCTATAAGTAAAGTGGGTTTCAATGATGTTAAATCAAAGACCAAATAAAGTATTTTTTCATGACGACTTTTTGCTAACTATACTTTAGAGGTAACGAGTCTCTACTGATACCATGTAGTTGATTTCTATAAACGGTGAACTTATTACCCTTCGTGGTAGTATTATTCATCAATGGTTTATCATGTCGAGTTCAATCTTTGAAATAACTATATTTGGAACATCACATGTCTCCCTATGTTTTTCTGCTGATTTTACTAATTTACGTTTTCTTCAATACTTGTATAGCAATCGACTGCGATGCAGTAAAGTAACGTTGAGAGCTTGTTCACTACTGAAGAGAGAAGTCTGATGTGTTGCATGTGGTGCAAGGGTGGCCTCCCGTTTCATTCCATTCATTATTTCGTCCCCGTGATAGAGACAGTTCTTATAAGAACTCGTGGTTCATTCTCATAACGTATGCAGTGGAGAGTTTATAAGGTAACCTTTGACAGATGGCTAAATGTCGCCCTGGCGCGAATGCATACTACGTTGAGACAGAGGCAACTACTTGCAAACATGACGCAGAGAGGTTTAACAAGATTGACCATTGTCGAATGTCCCATGCGGTATACATTGCTACGGGTTTCACCGCGTCCTTAACAGGAACGCCCGTCGAAAGGAAGTATTACACCGAACTTCATATGCAATGTTAAAGTTGACTGATAGCAGATTCAACTTAATGATAGATTCAGTCAGACTGAAGCCTGTCCAGGGCAAACCGCGAGGAGATACTATCATGTCTTGCCCCATGGTGGCCCTTATGAGGACTGTCAGTTCGTTCTCGTGACTGGAGGCAGGGGAAAGATCTGCAATGAAAATGACATGTGTTAGAATAGGATATACTATCTCAATTGCTTCACTTACCGAGTTAGTCATCTTTAGGAAGTTTAGTGCGCTTCCTAACGGAAAAGGCAGTCAAATGGCCACGCATTTGGAGAGTAGCATGGAGGCACTTCTTTTGGGGATGACCATTATAACATTGAATTGCTTCATCCAAATTTTGGTTCACCATTACACGGCCGGACAGATGGTTGTCCTGAATGGGGATGTGGAACTCAAACATTCTATCAGCATTCAGCAGATTCCACTTATTCCTCATACGCTCCAACTTCTCAATCGCCTGCATCTCATCACCCCGCCTAGCCACATTCCTCTCCAACTCAACATTCCTTGCCCTCAACATAGTCATCTCCTTCATCATCTCCTCAAACTTCGCCTCTGTCTCTCTCATTCTTCTCTCTGCAGCACTCGCCCTCTTCTCTCGCTTATCATTCTTCTCTTCCAACACTTGCGTCTTCTTCAACTCTGCTACAACACCCCTCATTCGAATATTCTCATCCACCACCTTCTTACACCTCACATCCTTCATTTTCAACTCATCCAACTCACTCAATACTCGATCATGCACTTTCTTCAAACTCTCATACTTATTCACTAACAAAGTATATGCCGTTTGTTGCGACACATGCTTCTTCTCAATATCCTCAAACCACCTCGCCGACTGCATACGTATCCCACCACCCTTCACTTTTGGGGAAGATGAGCTCTGCGGGGGGTCCTCGACAACGATGTTGGACACCTCCGAGGAAGAAGAGCTCAACTTCCTCACACGCTCCCTATCTAAATCCACATCATCCTCATCATCACTCTCAAGCACCCTCTTCCGCCACACCTCAGCTTCCAACCCAGCAACAGCATTCTCAACCTCAGCTTGCTCGCCATCAACAGCATTCTCCACCTCAGCTTGCACGCCACCATTCTTCGCCTTCAACTCTCGCTCCCTCTCATCAACAATCAACTTGGTGAATCGACGGTCATTCACCAAACCTCCAACACAATCACAATGCTTTTGGTAAAACACCGCCTCCTTCTCATCTCCCTTCAACACCCTACACTTCACACACGCAATCCTACTCAGGACAAGCATGTGGCCATCGCCCTCCTTCTTGACATGCTTTTTGGCGTCCACATGTCGGTTAATTTGTCCACACGTACACAATTTGACGTGGAATTTACAATTTTTGTCGTTTCCCATTGCTAACTGTAAGATAATGAAATTTGTATAAGTTTTGAATCATGTAGTAGAGTCATATTCCTGATAGCAGGTGTGAAAAGCATTACACTTAGTGACGAATTATAGGTTTGAGTGTAGTGAGTGACACTCGATCCCGTCTACAGCCCGAAAGCCTTGTCCCGATCACTGGGGAAGTGAAAGATCTTCCCCGATATCGGCTTTTTGCAGCTGAAGACATCATTGTCACTGCCCCGAAGTGGTAACAGCAACGCCGAGTCAAAGGTAGTGATCAGTAGCTGGCATCTAGCCACTCGAAGCTTCCTTAGACTTAGTCAAATTTGAAATCTGATAGCAGATTTGAACTCAGCATACTTGAAAACCTCAGACTACATGTTAAAACTTTGAAAAACTGAAAATTGAGAATTTTTAAAAAATTCCGCATTGTGCTACTCATACTACTTTCAAAAATTTTCATCAGCAGTAAAGACACTATCAAACTCTATCACACAAACTTTGAAGTAAGAAGATAGCTTGCATACTTCAAAAGATAGAGTCATTTGAAACCCCAATATCGGGAGCTCTGAGCGACGACCGTCGCTTACCTCTTCTTTCGAAAAAGTGATCAGACTTACGTTGCAGGGTATTATATATGCAAAGTAGAAGACTTAAAATGGCTCTATCTCCAAAAGTATTCATCGTAGCGACATGCGGTTACTTGCAATCGATTTGTCTCACAATTCTCTATCAGATGACACCTCATCCATTCTCATGTGACTATGGGAAGTGGGTGACTCAACACATGGCCATGTAACATGCCACAAGTGAAAAAATCCTAAGTGTGGGACCTCCAGTAGGGAAAAATTTTGAAAAATTTCAAAGTTCCGAATTTCAACCGTACACCTATCCCAAAACATTTTTCATCACTTTTCGCGAGGGGGGCAGGGCGACGAAAATTTTTAAAGTTTCGAATGACAACCTGAAACCTATCCCAACGCCTGTTTCATCACTTTGCTCTCCAATACTTCGTTTTGACTCTACAGACCAAAACGTCCCACATTTTACCTCTGTCGTTTTTTCGCCAATGTCCCAAATTTTCAATGGTATCTCACATCTAAACGAAGGCAGATAGGACCAAACTGAGCTTTCCACTGCATTTTTCTCACTTTTAGCTTTCAAATGAGCTATTGCACGACTTTCTACGATCTCTAACACCAAAGTTGGAACTTTGACAGGAGGGGGGTGGGCAGGGTCAGAACTTTTTCTCTCCGATTGAGCTGGAAAGATGTTCCCAGACCCAAAATTGGCCAAAACGTCCGAATTTGCACTTCGTTTTCCCATCCGAGGCCTCCTTCATGTCGAAAAATAGACTTTCTCATCCCAAAACATCCAACACCCACCTTTTCTCACTCTGACGTTTTCCTGCCATTTTGCTCTCTCAACCCAGAAAAATAGGACCAAACTGAGCTTTCCACTGCATTTTTCTCACTCTTAGCTTTCAAATGAGCTATCACACGACATTCTACGATCTCTAACACCAAAGTTGGAACTTTGACAGGAGAGGGGGGGCAGGTTCAGAACTTTTTCTCTCCGATTGAGCTGGAAAGAAGTTCCTAGACCAAAAATTGACCAAAACGTCCGAATTTGCACTCCGTTTTCCCATCCGAGACCTCCATCATGCCGAAAAACGACTTTTCTCATCCCAAAACCACCAACACCTGATTTTTCTCACTCTAGCCTTCCCACATCCCACCCCTTCTCCCTTCCTACCCCTTACCGGAAAACTCCTTCCTTCCAGAGGGGGGGGCAGGGAAACACTTTCCTCCTCACGGACCCATCCTCCCAGCACATCCTTGACCATCTCCTTCTTCTCTCCAGAGGGGGGGATGAGTGAGCATGATTACTCATTGCTCCTCATTTTGTGCATGAATTTGGGACGGGATTACTACTGATACGCAGCAAATAGCAAGAATAAAAGGGGATGTGTCCTATAAACACTTCTAATCCTTCTTAAAGAATCTGACAAAAAGTTTCCGCAATTACTTGAGGAATATGACTTACAGTTTCTTATTCCAATAAGCATCTGCTGACAGACAAGCTCTTCATTCCCATGCATTGTGCTGCAAAATATCATCGAAATCACTTAAAACTTCGACCGCACCTCCTTCGAAAAATCCAGGGGACACCCTGTACTTGATTTCTGGTCAGCTTGCTGTCGGACAGTTTCGATAGTTCTCTGGGTTGCAGCTCATGTAATTATGTTCGAACTATTGAAGACTTTAGTCATCACAAGTGTTGTATAACAGAACAACTGAAATGACTAGTTTAGTTTTACTTATATTATCGGAAACTGCATTTGTTTCTTTTAGTTTAGATTATACCTGAGAAAAATGAATTCAATCATTATCTTTTCTTTATGACATCTCAGTTTTATACGGGAAAGAGCGCAGGTGCGAATTAGTCATGAACAATTCGGAACACGAGCATATGCACAGTGCGATTTGTCAAAAGCGACAAAGTCAAAATCAATAAACGATGATTTCCTTTACCGCTGAAGACTCACATTTTTGCAAAGAGATCTTGCGGGGCAGATGGAGTGCATTAGTGAGACGAAGAATTCACAGAAATATGAGAGGAGTATGAGGGGGAGAATCACCTGACAACTCGTCACAACAGGACTGAGACGCTTCTCATGACAAAGTTTTCAGAGAAGAGATCTGCTCTGCACGTTTGTTTGTTTTCAAAACACCTATCTTAATCTAAGAATTAAAATACAAATCAAAACTTCCCAATTCTTCTTAGCAATTTCTCATCAGCTTTCAACTCTCGCCATTACTCGCGTGAACTTACGCACCGAACGCTATCATTCCACTATCTCGTGGCCATTCAGTCAACCATCAATCTACGAAACAATTGACGAAATAGGACTTTGGCTTAAAACATGCTTCGTAATTCCATCAACTTGCCTTCCATTGCTGGGAAGAATGATGAATGATAGAAACTATGTAACTGAATTATTCACATCAGCATCGTTGACACCACCTAGGCAAAGAAGTAACGCACTTTCGACTCAATACTTTGCAATAATATCGTGTGCTCTTCATATCATCGGCATGTCCAACTTCCAGGAGACGATTCTGCAAAGCCTGACACAAGAAAAATGGATTTGAATTAGTTTTTCGGTATTTTAGCTGGCTTTGATTTATATCTTCAAAAATCCTGAGATTCATCTTAACTTGGCTTAGCTGAAAACTATGGCAATGCTGAACAGTATACGAAAATTTGACAGTTAAGTTGTTTAGATGCAGCTAGATCAGTGTAACCAGATGTCCAGGTTTTTGCGGGAGAGTTCCGATTTTGGCACATTTATCCTAACATCGCGAAAGGATAGATATACAAGTACATATCAATAATGCGAAAAAATATCTGTTTTCTCTCCCGAGTAATTTTAATGCCAGCAAGTTAAATAATTGCGAATAAAAAATATGCTCACACAGCCGACGTTTATGAAAAAATATGAACACAGGTCCAGACCCTTTCTCAAGGCAAGGCAGCAATAAAATGACAGTGTCTAAACTGGCTCGTTAGATACGCAGTATAGCTCCGGTTGTCTCATGACCACTGCTCATTTTAGGATGGCACTTATTGATTAATCGCGATTCAACCACGTTTGTTTCAACAGGATCATTTAAGCAGCAAAGAAATTCAACATCACAATCATCAATCGAACCGTTAACAAGACAGGTCTTACTGTGTTCAGACAAAGCCACTTGGATCATTTTTATTACGAATACTGAGACTGTTTTCGTTGTATCTAATGTAGAATGGTGTATGTAGCAGTTTTACCTATATATTTATCACCATACTTTCTACAAGGGAATTGATAAGCAATACACGATGTCTCACAGTTATGATTTTGGGATAACTTACTGACGAGACGGACATTCAACCTATGTTTTCTTATTTGGTAATTAATTTTCCGATTAAGACTGTCACTTGTAAACGGTAACTTCAAAATCCTTTTTTATCATCGTTGACTTTACTAGTTTTATTTTTTTGGATATTTCTATCAGACACGCTCAAATCTTTATTAGTGTATCCATTGAATTTGGCATCCATCGGCATTTTATCTTGAATTAAAAATGCCGATGATATACTCCTTATAAGTAAAAGCGAGATAGGACGAATAAACCAATATTGTTCAGAAAACAATCTAAAATTGAACTATAACAAAATCAAAGTAGTGACATTTAGTACTAAACATAAAAAAGATTGCATTCAAATTGAAATACTATATGAAAAAAACTGCAACTGATCTAGTAAATGAATTTAGTAAATGAACATGGATTTCAAAAAGTAATGAAAAACATTTTGAATATTCAACTAATAATGATAAAAAAGCTTCATATTTGACAGAAAATGAATGAAATGAATTCGGTCATGTTAGAGGAAATATGGTAAATAACACATTTGTGATGCGTTGGTTTTGTTAAAAACCGATTTAGGGCTCCGAATTTCATTTCTACAGCAACCTGAAGAAAATGAATAAATTCAATTTCAGTTTTATAATTAGTGAACTTATTTAGTAAAAACAACAGCTAATTATTGTCTTAGAAGTGAATTTCGAATTCTCCCTATAGAATTTCATTGCTACAAGACATCAGCCATAAATTTGTGAATAATAATTTTTAAAGAGGAACGTAATGTAACAAAATGGGTGCATGAATAAATTATTAAATTAAAAAGTAAGAAACTTAAATGCACTTGGATAAGGAGAATACGAAATGTATTAAAACAATTGAGGTTGCATGATTTATGGGAAAATCACATATCTCTTACCAAAATTTAATCAACGAAAACAGTTAAAAGACTATACGAATACTTTAGAGTAGAATGGACTGATAGCATGGAAATAAGTAACACCACCGGTAGAGACCATTTGCAATTAAAATTAAAGGATTATTCAAATTAAGATTTACCGAATGAAGTCATCACTTAGATCCGGACATGATCTTCAAGTAAGACCTGGAAGCTACAGAAATAAACAAATATACGAAGATCTATTGTATGTAGACCTATGTTTCCCAACCCTTTTTGGACTCGGACCCCTTTTTATTAAACTGATGTGTCGAACCCCTCCCAATAAAGACCTATTTAAGTTTACTTAAAAAACGAAAACTTTGTTGCACATACATTGCATTGTAAAAAAATTACACAGAACTCAAATGCAAAACTTAATTTCAAGCAGGTGTACCAATATCAGTAATGCCAGTTACATGCAATGTGATCCGTTGTTGCAAATTCTTGCAAATATCATCAAAGCACAGCAATTTTGCAACTAAAGCTCGCTTATCAGATGCTACATTGAGGCGGTTCTTTCTGCCGTTTATGTAGATTTTGTACATGTATAGGCATTGATTATTCTATAATGTCATTTCTAAAAACTGGACGGTTGGTCATGTTGAAATTGAAAGCGCCGGTATGTTGATGTCATATAATCTTTCGAGTTGCTTCATTAAAAATCAATCGTGAATATGCCTGCAATGAAGTAGTACAACAGAAGTATGTTACTCATATACATGTAGCTTTCATGTCATGGCATAGTGGTAATTATGTAACATCTAAAGTCATTACTTTTATTCCATTTCAAATTAACTGTGGTGTTCACTTAATCGTTCAGCTTCATTGATAGATCCTTTCTTCATTTCCCTGATGAATTGGGCGCTGAAGTAAGGACGAGCTGTCCGTCGTAGTAACTGATTCGCTCGATTTTAATAAAACTGAAAACAAGAGTTCTGATTTTCTTCTTCCTTGCTTTATAACTGTCCCCATGTAGCATCTCTTCATAGTATAGCTAGGCTTTGCGAGGTGAAAAGGATAATCATTTAATAAATTTTGAAATTCGACTCCGTCGTTGTCATTTGTCGAAGGATTGTTGAATTTCATCATAAGTCATTAAATTACTCACTAACTGCGTAACATTTAGTAAAAATAATTCATTGTTGGAATACATCTTTTTGACCTCGCACTAGGGGCGTTGTCAGTCTCACAAAACTGAGGTGGATGAAAGTGAAAATGTCTGTAATTCACAGACAGCTAGCTTCTTCTTCTTAAGCATGCTCTATCTGTTCGATGACTGACGTAGCGGAGAACTTTCGATTTCACACATTCAGAATTCTAAACTTGGTTATTTGTTGCATTCTCCTCTGGAGATACATTATTAATCTATAGTAGATTCTGAGTGTTTAATCTACTTCATCATTCAAGAAACTTGCTGATAATTTCGATAGCAATGCAGAAGAATCGTATTTTACAAATCCTTCGAAACACTGATTACTTGTAGAGGTAATATCATTCAAAAGAAGCTTCGATGGAAGTCCCTATACAAATTCTAGGATCAACCTTGTTGATAAAATTATTTTCTTCCGCCTGATCTTGTCACAAATTCCCTGACAATGAAAGAGCAATGTATCATAATCAAAGACAATGATCACAATTAACCTTACACGCATAAAATGTCCGCAAAAAATATTCACATATAAATAGAGTTTAATTGAGTGAAAGTCATTATAAAAGGGAATTATTCACAAGAAATTAGTCACAAAATCATGTCTAAGCGACTTGAATCAATCCACATGCATGAAATTGAATTCTTACAGAGCAGTTGCAAAGTATACTGATTCAAGTCGCTTATAAATTAATTTTGCACAATGATTTTTATTAACCGCAATATGCATTCACTTAGTTAATCATTGGAGAAAAGTGTCTTGACTTAGTATATCCATATAGCCTGCTGGAAAAGAGATGTTAGGCCTAATTAAATTTGCTAAGCTGATAAACTCGAAAGTTGAGCCAAGAGGCAGAGTAAGTTTTCAATTTTTTGCATGAAGATTGAAATCGTGATGCTACATTGAGATTTCACTGATAATCAACTTAATTTCACTTAAATAAATTGAGCTTCCTATCACAAAATTTCTATTTGATATCTTGTAAGTTTCCTACGACATGATTATTAAAGAATCAAGTAGTACTAAATCGCCAGTATGTAAACACAGAAATAATTTGCAAAAATCTGCCTTTTTAATTGATCAAATATTTTTTTGGACGCGAGGAGCATAATCCCCGCATAAAACTAAATCTTTTGATATAAAAATTTTCATTTCATGCTGACATATTTTGAATTGAACTCTACCTACTTACTCTCAATGACCGAAGGTCTGAGAATGAAGCACCCTCTGATTTAAAGTGCAGTATGTTGAAGCGGTTGAGGATAATAAAGTTCCGCTTACCTAGATAGGTGTGTCTGTAATTTGTCGGAAGTTATATTTGATATATAAGATACATGCGCTAATCCAAAAATGTGTGCCACCTTTTATATTACGAACTGTATGAAAAACCAAAGCGTCTTTACACATGCAATAAATGTTTCTACTGCATCAAGTCAAGAATGTTTATTAATCTGATATGAACAATGATGTTTTCAATAGGAACACAAATAGTTTGCAATGAATAAGACCTCCTGACATGAGAAATTGATGACATTTAGAATTCTTCGAGGCATGCTTGCTATCAATTTTGCTATCAATTATGCTTAGTAATGAAATATAATTGTCTTTCAACATCATTATTCAGAGGCTTTCATCAAGATGGAAATTATAAGTCAAGCTTCTGAGGATAGACTTCCACTATAAAAGTTTTTGTTATTTTTAATTTTTCAGTTCTCTTAAAAAAGGATGATATTATGCAAGTTACTTCTAATTCAAAGTGTAGAAATTTACATGTACAAGCAAAACATATAGAATAGAAATCAGAAAATCAGATGTTGATAACTTTGACACTCTCCTTTGTTGTTCAATGGAAGCCTTAAATGTTTGATTAAAATGGCTTCTCTGAAGAGTGAATTAATGCTGTCTGTCTGATTCTAAAATCTTAATGGTAAAAGGAAGGAGTGTTGATGATGAACAAGTTTCCTTGTGATTGAAAATGCTTGAATCTTTTTGTGTAATGTGTTCTTTTATTCTTGTATGCAATACTCGGACTGTCCCAAGACCCTTCGATATATGGTCGGGACGCCACGAGACCAAATTGCACATCTGTCGAGGTCATTCCGGTGCCTCTTCTTGTCAGACAAGATCAGAGAAAGAACATGAAAATCCAACGGGATTCAGACTGAGGCATTCGGTAAAATGACATTTGGTTGTGTTTTCGTGATTAGGTGAGAAGTACTACGGTAAATGCAGAACCATCTCTAGAACATAGTACCTTTGTTTAAGAAGCTAGACACATCTGTAGATTGATCAAATCACTATTTTCTGTTGCCAAGCATGATGTCTTAAATTAATTATCAGATCATTGAATTTCAGTTGAAGCTTACTGTGTTTAAATACCCCGGTACATCTTCGTATACATCACCGAACGAAGGCATAAACACATGCAAGATGGAAAATGACCGAAAAATATTCCATGAGACTACTGACATAGCTAATTCCAAATTATGACTACTGACTTAGCTGGTGCTTTAGACTTTTTTATGAGGCTTGAGTTGCACAGGGAGCCATGAAAATGTTCTCTTTTTGAAGTCTCTGATGTCTCTGAAATCTCTACCGCTATCGCTCTCAGCGTTTAATCAGAGACGAGTACAAATATTTCATTCTCCCAAAATGTGGCATTATTTATTAAAAAGATGATTTTCAGGCAGACAGATCGGTCACAGTGAAAGGGGTTTCAAACTTCAATCCGCATCCACTTAGATGTACATGTGTATTTTTCATCCTGTCTGATAAGAACAGGAACCGCATAGAACTCGAAAGACGCGTAGATTTACGGCAGCCATGAATAGGGTGCACTGCATTCTCCGAAATTCCAATTTTCATCCTCGTTCCCTGCAGAAACGAGTTGATTCAACCAGCTGTCAAGCCTCTAATATTCATGAATCAAGAGAAACAATTGGATATCTTCAACTTAAACAAAATTCTTTTGATGTCAGAAGCACTTTTTTAGAATTATTTTAATTTTTCTTCTAAGTATTTTATTGAAAATAAGGCACTTATAAAATAATCGTGCATTCTTAAAGGGAGAATAGTTAAGAATCAATAACGTACATTAATAATAGACACATTAAATTTGAGACGAGATTATATGTGCTTGTTGTTCGCTAAGACCTTTTCGCCCAACAGTTGCGTTTTAGGATAAAACACAACCTCTCCTTTAAAATCCAGATAAATTATTCGCAGAAGATTATGTATTGAGAGGAGATGAAGGCCAACAGATTTTGGAAAGTCTGCACTGATTACCTACAACGATGACACACTTTCACTTGCATTCGTTTCAGCCAGACTCTAAAATATCATTTTTTGCTATAAAGTGACTGAATTCAAATTAAAAAAAGAGGATTGTCAGGATATAATGTCGTGCTCACTCGATTATCTGTAGAAAATTACATCATGACTGCGCAAAATTTGTGTCTGTCTCAGGAAGATAATCGGTTACAACCTTTTTCTGACTTTGATTCACGACGACTCTCACCCTCACCATCATCTTGCGCTACTGGTTTGGAAATCTTATAAATATCAACTTCCTGTTTTCAAGTCATCTTTGTGATCCAAAAGCTTCATTATTTTTCATCATTTCATTATTCTCTCTCTCCCCCTCTCCCCCTCTCTCTCTCTCTATCTATCTTACACTATATATATATATATATATATATATTATTTTCGCACGGGTCTTTTTTGACTATTCCTTTTACTTTTCCTTATTATCCTATTTTGTTAGTAATAAGAACCACGTATTAAGTTGATAAGATGTTATGCACGTTGTACTTTATTTGTGGGCCTCACTATTTTCATTATTGGGGCCGGTATCGTGAATAAACGTCTTTATTATTATAATTGAAATGTAGATCTATACGAAAATGTAGGGTGCAACGGCATCAACACGATAGGCCTACGCTAAATACATAATTCAGTGAGGTGCATGGGTCTTCATATACAAGCATTTACTAACATGATTACAATGATGTTGATTGTTTTGACTAATACTGTCACCATAGTTGGTCTATGTGTAAAATAGCAGCTACGATTACTGTAATTCCTTTTTCAACCCGTTATTGGTGTTAATGTGTTTTGATGTGTGTAATTCTTGAGCCGAGCTCATCAGTTATATGCAACAAGCCCTCAAGCAATTCTTCCTTTATGTTTTTCAATTGAGACAATGAACTTATCCTGCTTTTCAAACTTGTATTTGATAAAAGTTGAAAAAGGACACAACCTCTCATTTCTATTGCTTCAAAATAAAATAAAGCACTACTTTCATACTTGTCACTAAGATTGTAATTGATCTTAGTGATCTAATATGATCTTGTCATTCAAGATCACAAATGCATATCATCCTAATTTGTATTAAAGACGAGATATTACAACAATGTTCAAGAGTATATTGAAGGCAGAAAATTGCAATAACTCTTTCGAGCTGAAAACCACAAAAACATGCTTTTCCAAACTTGGAAATATTCAGTCTAAATTGAAAGAAATTCTAATGCCTCAGCAGCTTCCGTCTGCTTATAGCGGAGGATACATGCATGTCTGCTGCTCATGCTGTTCAAAAGTATTTTGAAAATCCTGAAAGCAGTGGCCATGCTATCGATCGTGAAATTAGATGCTGAAAGTGCTTTTAATAGCATAAGACGTGATCATTCATTAGAGGTTGTAGTGGCAGAATATCCAGGAATTCGTCATGACACTACAAGCCTGCTCGTCAGTTCCTCCATTACTTTTCGGTGATAGACGCATTGAATCATCCAGCCGTCGACAACATGGCGATTCTTTCGGTTCATCTATGTTTCTGCTAGGAATCTAAAGCATCACGAAGAATGTTTCTGCCCCACATAACAGTTGATATTTAGATGACGGAACTATCGGCCAACCACAGGACATCGTGATTAAATCGACGCCCAGTCTCCAATAGTCACCGGGTCTCAATGATCGAATATTTGAAGAACAATCCAAAGGCCAAGAATATGGCCGAAATGTTGCCTGCAAGTAGTGCACCACCATCAGATGAGCGCGAATATGATGTTTTGTGTTTTGCACATGGATTCTGACTGCAGTTGGTGTGACTCTGATGAATGCAATTGTTGGTATGTTCTGAAATAAGCTTAGATATGAATGTGTTTGAAAAACATTTTTTTCTTTAAAGAAAATGTGCGATTATCATAGTATTTACCCCTGACATCCTAGCCCAGGTAGCCTAGCATAGAACGCAAGCAACATGGCGTAATTTCTTTAAAAATGCTTGGTGAATACAGCAAATGTAACTGCGCGCGCTAATTAATAAACACCGGGTTGGTTAAATCCTTGAAAGAAAATATACGGTGATCTATAACATGGCAAGCAACCTGTGTAGGTCGGTTATACTAAAACGATCAAAAATCCAGATTTAACAAAAGTAATTTGCATAAATTGCATCAACCAAAATACGTTATTATCAATAACAGTTCGGAAAGGATCACAACAATCTAAACTGCTATTCTACACGTAGGCCTACTATGGTATCAGTATTTCTCAACATAATCAGCAAATCATTATGAAAGTGCTTATGTAGAAGGCCTATGCATTTCACAGAATTATGTGATTTGTGGAGACTTATCGTGTTGATGCTGGTGTACCCTACATAGATTTACATTTTATCAATGATTTTATAGCAGTCGTGTGGAGCAATTGGTATTAGGATATAGGTAAACTTAAACATATAATAGGAGGTGCTGGTAATTATATCAGAAGTTTGTCAGAAGAAAAACATGAATTGAATGATGACTTAACCGGCGTAGTGACCTTGCTGTAGAGTGCTCTCTCGGCGTCGTAGAGAGCTAGGTTCATTAGTCGGGTCAAAACTAGGACATTAGAAATGGACACACTCTGCTTTCTTGCTAAACACTCAGCACAAAAGAATGAGACTGGGTTAAACATAACTTGGCCACAAGGAAAAAAGGTATACCCGAAAATGCATCTGAATATAAACAAGATTTATAGATATTTTTTATGACAGCGGATGAGTTTCTATATCTTGGCACTTGGAGACAATATAGGCTTCTCAAGGCGAAAATGAAATTGCTTGAAATCATACAGTTTGGAATATGAATGTACCAATCATCATTCCTCTAGTCTATACCATAAAAATCATGTAACAATGTAAGCATGAAATATGTGTGATGCATGTAAAGCGGCATATGTTTTCAGGCATCCATCACACGTACAGAAAAGTTTCTCCACGTGGGTGTGTCGATTTATTCCTGAAGTGTTTGTTTAAGGTGCTGAGGCATCACATGTAGAACAGAATGGAATTTCATTCCTGAAGCGAGAGCGACAATAGATTTCCCACATACCGTACTCTGTCTGCATAAAGCACTAATAACTCCATTTTCATTTACTTGTGGTAGGCGATGTCCGAGCGGGATCACATTTTATCCGAGTGTAATCACAATATGAAAACATAGAACAATTATCACCGTGAACATACTCGATGCGAATTCACAATGGCAATGAGAAGTGAAAGGTGATCAGCTGAAATAGCTACTCCTACTTCTGGACCCGAACTAGACGCTACCATTTCTTAAGTATCAATATAAAATCATCTGACAAGCACTACAGAAGAGTTCGCAAGTTAATTCTATGATCATGAAGGAGAAGTAGCTTTAAGCTTTATTTGCGCAGATCAGAATTGCAGTATGAAGGCGCACATGTTTGGAAAAATCATCGCAGCATTTATTTCGTGGATTAAGCATGCTTAAAACGGTTGATTAAGACATTTTTATCATTTGTTTAAACCCTTCTAACCCTGATAATACATCTAGACACCAGTAAAGGCATTGATGAAAGCTGATAATATGCTATCAATGCCGATTTTTATAAACTTGGGTAAGTAAATATGATAGATTTAATGTGATATCACATTTGACTATTTTGAAAGATTCTAAAAAAACATTTGGAAACAGAAGACACGTTCTAGCCAAATAATTCTTAGTAGACGCTTTTTAAAGCTATTGTTATATCTTACGTCAGATCTAATAGTTAGATTTTACGCTAGATCAGATAGTTTTGTTGGAAATGTCAACTTTCATGAGGCAATCTAACATCTGTTTATTTGTTGACTCGCAAACCCCGGTGGATCCCTTAGCAAAATATTTATCACTTTATCACATTTAAAAGTCGTTTTATAAATTCATTTGAAATCACTCTGTCTGAGTTCATTCATCAGCGTTCTGGGTCGCATGACTCCGCCAAAACATCGCACAAAAAAAACTCCGCCATTCGCATCTTAGGCGCATGAATCTATAAACCTTTAACAGGAGGCATAATTTTATTTCTCAAGGTTGATGATCGAGTCACCGTGAATGTCATCCACCGTACGTATTATGCTGTTTTCTGTTTGCTGCTTGTAATTTATTTTTATTTTTTTGCATGATAATCTATGCTGTCTGCAATTTGCCCCAGGAGCGGTTTTGCTTTGTTGCTCCACTTTCATGTTGCATTTAGCTGTTTAATCAACAAAAGAATTGCATCTTGCTGGTGTCAGCTCATGATGATTCATTTTCATGCATCCCATGCTAGATGATAAAGAATTTTGGCAAATTAGCTGCATTCAACTAACAAAAGTTGAAGTATGTTTTTCAGACATACAGGTCACGGTCATTTAGTTGCGTGAGCATAGAATATTCGTGGATATCGTCAGTTAAATCACAAAAATTGTTGAGTTAATAACTCAATTTTTAGATGCAATTTTAAGATACTATGCTACGTATATACATATGTTATGAATGTATGCTGAAAATGTTGCCTTGATGACTAGTGTGTTTCATATGCTAATCAAAAATGTTTTGAGCATATGCAAAAATTCAATTAGCACATTAACTGAAATTTCGGCGAGTAGGCCTACTCAATAAATGATAATACACACCACTGACGTGTCGTCTAAGGTAGTGAGCCTGCAATAATTGATGAATTATGCTTTTTGCAAGCGCAATGCAGATGAATAATGAAATGTTTAGTCATGTCCTCAGTTCAGAAAGGTACTTGTCGACATTTCATTTAATATGCTAACTGCGCAGCAGGGATGCAGAGTCCTATCATTTTGATAGGACTCCGACTCCGGGTGGCAAGTATGTATAGCTTAGTCTTTTTAAAAAACTAGAGTAGTAACAAAAGGTCCAGAATAAACACAGCGCGCCCCCCCCCTCTGGAACGACAGAGTCTGTCGTGGTGTGCCGGCCAGGTTGGTTCACAACATGTTCGCTGACTCCCCCCCCCCCTCTGGAACGTCAGAGTGTGAGACTCGAGTGAGTTGGTCCGACCGCCTGGTTGACTTGGGCGACCGTCCAGGTTGACGTGGGCGACCGTCTAGGTTGACGTGGGCGACCGTCTAGGTTGACGTGGGCGACCGTCTAGGTTGTCGTGGATGGTGAAATGGCTGCCAGATTCGGATTCAGCGTAAAATTCTGCATCGGTAGGGTGAGTTTCAAGGCAATTGGTGAGAAAAAATTTTTCTTCAAAATTTTAACAGAGTTAGAATTTGGGACGTTTTGGTGTGTAGCGCCCAAACGAAGCATCGGATGAGAAAACGGAGGCCAGATTCGGAATCTACGTGAAATTTTGGGTTAGGAAGGATGTTTCCAGCGAAATCGGAGATAAAAAATTTTTCGCTGACGTCCCCCCCCCCTCTGGACAGCTTGCTTCGATTTTGGCTTCCAGTGGACGGATTTTGTCGTGCGATAGCTCGTTTGAAAGCTAAGAGTAAGACAAGTTCAGTGAAAGAATCGGCTTGTTCCTATCTGTCTTCGTTTAGGTGTGAGACGCCATTTAAGATTTTGGGACATTGGCGAAAAACGACAGAGTTAGAATTTGGGACGTTTTGGGCTCTAGCTTCAAAACGAAGCATCGGATGGGAAAACGGATTTCAGATTTGGAATCAGCGTCAGATTCTTTATCTGTATGGTGAGTTTCATGTCAATCGGAGAGAAAAAATTTTCAACATTTTTCGAAAAAACGACAGAGTTAGAATTTGGGACGTTTTGGCGTGTAGCGCCCAAACGAAGCATCGGATGAGAAAACGGAGGCCAGATTCGGAATCTACGTGAAATTTTGGGTTAGGAAGGATGTTTCCAGCGAAATCGGAGAGAAAAAATTTTCGCTGACGTCCCCCCCCCCTCTGGACAGCTTGCTTCGATTTTAGCTTCCAGTGGACGGATTTTGTCGTGCGATAGCTCGTTTGAAAGCTAAGAGTGAGACAAATTCACTGAAAGAATCGGCTTGTTCCTATCTGTCTTCGTTCAAAAGTTAGAGCGGTTACAAGATTTTAGGTCGGAGCTCGCTTACCTGAAAAAATCCTAAGTGTCAGAGTGACTTTGTATGGGTAAAATTTTGAAAATTTTCCAAAGTGTGGAATTTCGACCTGGGACCGTCACCAAACATTTTTCATCAAATTTTGAAATTTCACTGACGTCCCCCCCCCTCTGGACAGCTTGCTTCGATTTTAGCTTCCAGTGGACGGATTTTGTCGTGCGATAGCTCGTTTGAAAGCTAAGAGTGAGACAAATTCAGTGAAAGAATCGGCTTGTTCCTATCTGTCTTCGTTCAAAAGTTAGAGCGGTTACAAGATTTTAGGTCGGAGCTCGCTTACCTGAAAAAATCCTAAGTGTCAGAGTGACTTTGTATGGGTAAAATTTTGAAAATTTTCCAAAGTGTGGAATTTCGACCTGGGACCGTCACCAAAACATTTTTCATCAAATTTAGAAATTTCACTGACGTCCCCCCCCCTCTGGACAGCTTGCTTCGATTTTAGCTTCCAGTGGACGGATTTTGTCGTGCGATAGCTCGTTTGAAAGCTAAGAGTGAGACAAATTCACTGAAGAATCGGCTTGTTCCTATCTGTCTTCGTTTAGATGTGAGACGCCATTTAAGATTTTGGGACATTGGCGAAAAACGACAGAGTTAGAATTTGGGACGTTTTGGGCTCTAGCTTCAAAACGAAGCATCGGATGGGAAAACGGATTTCAGATTTGGAATCAGCGTGAAATTCTTTATCTGTATGGTGAGTTTCAAGTCAATCGGAGAGAAAAAATTTTCAACATTTTTCGAAAAAACGACAGAGTTAGAATTTTTGCGATGGCTGCCTACTGTAGAGCCATAACGAAGCATCGGATGGGAAAACGGAGGCCAGATTCGGATTCAGCGTCAAATTCTACATGGAAATGGTGTATTTCCAGCTCAATCGGAGAGAAAAAATTTTCACTGACGTCCCCCCCCCCCTCTGGACAGCTTGCTTCGATTTTGGCTTCCAGTGGACGGATTTTGTCGTGCGATAGCTCGTTTGAAAGCTAAGAGTAAGACAAATTCAGTGAAAGAATCGGCTTGTTCCTATCTGTCTTCGTTTAGATGTGAGACGCCATTTAAGATTTTGGGACATTGGCGAAAAACGACAGAGTTAGAATTTGGGACGTTTTGGGCTCTAGCTTCAAAACGAAGCATCGGATGGGAAAACGGATTTCAGATTTGGAATCAGCGTCAGATTCTTTATCTGTATGGTGAGTTTCATGTCAATCGGAGAGTTTCAAGTCATCGGCGAGAAAAATTTTCAACATTTTTCGGAAAAACGACAGAGTTAGAATTTTTGCGATGGCTGCCTACTGTAGAGCCAAAACGAAGCATCGGATGGGAAAACGGAGGCCAGATTCGGATTCAGCGTCAAATT
>CAJQUW010000169.1:0-77613 GCA_907163375.1 Prostheceraeus crozeri | reverse complement strand
ACTGTTTCATGCCCTTAATTAGGACCATTTTGCTTAACAGTGTACTGCTTTAGTACCTGAGATGCACATGTAGACCGCTACATGCACATGCATGTTTGATTGACTTACAAGATAGTCTATTTTTTGTACTGGTGCTTTTTGATGATAATTTGACCAAGTGCCTACATGTACACATTTTCAATCTTTTCTTTAGATAAGTTTCTTGCCTCAGATATTAAAAAACATTTTTCAGCACCAGTCCAATAGAAATGACAAAATGGTATGAACATGTACATGTATATAAAAGTCCTATAGCGTTATTTTCCCATGGATATAATCAAATTAAAAATGAAAGCAGTGTAAAAGACGTTCAAATTATCGTTAAATCATCAGTTTTTTTCTAATGTAATTTTCTTTGTGCGTAAAAGATATCAAACTTCAAAATCTTTTTAAACTTTTTGAAGTATCCTCGAGTGCTCAATATGCTGATATATATTCCACCTTTAATTCATGTACCTGATAATCAAATTTTTTCTGTAATACTATGATTTTCATTATTTCCTTTCTTGTCTTGATTTAGGGCAAAAAATGCTAATTATGAAGCAAGCGCTGAATAGAAAGATGATTCTATAGGAAATTTTATGCATAATTAGGGTGATTTTTTTGCTAGAGTATAAAAAGGCGAATGTGGGAATCATTGGCTTGATTCAGTAAAGAATTTGCATGTTTAAGAATTCCGAGAAAGATTTATATCAAAAATGCATTAGTGCATTTTTCTCAGATTTTGCTTGCTTATTAGACCGAATCTCAGTTGTTGATTTTCCAACACCATAGGTCACATATCTATCTTCCAATTTTCTCTGCATCACAGATAGAGCTTCATCATAAGGTCGCATTCTCGGTGGATGTCCTCTTGGTCTTATGTAAGTAAATGTCTCCGATCAATTGTCCATCTGTTGCCGTTTCTCCGCATGACGTGCCTTGCACACCGTCGTTTTGAGACGACGATTGCATCACCCTCCTCTATGGATTGCATAGTGTGTCTTTGACCGCTGATCTTTTCCTTAATTCTTCATTTGAGACGTAATGTGTATTGTGCCAGTCATCCTTCTTTCCATTCCTCTTTGAGTGACTAGAGAGGATTTCTACTATTTCTCTGTGAGGCTCCATGTTTCACAGGCGGATGTCATCGATGAAATTACGTGAGTATTGAAGAAGAAAAAAAAACTTCCATGAAGATCTTTCTGTTTGGGAGCATGTCAAGTAGTTCGTTAAATGAGTTCCATCAGGGCTAGGAAATGGAGGCTGTTGTTGTAAAGCATGATTTGAATTACCATAACAATCATCATCAAAACTCGTCTTATTCTTGAGAAGCCACAGGCAATTATTTAACTATGCAATTTTCCAAGAATGGCCAAACTTGAACAAACAATCAGCATCCTCTATACGTAACGTCCACGGTCACTTCCATGCAAAATCGTTCAACTTTTTTGCTGCTTGATGCTTGTCTCTCCTTTCTGTGCTCACCGGAGATGAACAAATGTAAAGATATAAATGGATCACGACTTATATTGTTTAAATCAGAGCGTTCTGCTGAAACGAAGCGACTAGTAGATTTTATGAAAGATATAGCGATATAGCTCTGGATATCATGAGGATCTGGATTTGTTCTCATCAAGTGGCATTAGAGAGAAGCCATCAGTGCCTGATGAAAGGAATTCCTTTAAGTCAATCTAGAAGCGGTGGTCGCTGATGGAGAATGATTATCTATTGCATTAATGTATATGTGCAACAATGAGAAACGGTGTCTGCATAGCATATGCAATGAAAATTTACCAATTGTCTCACAATTTAATCTTATATTTTTAGCTTTGCATCACTATTTTAGGTGAAAGTTGAATATCAAATATTGATATTAACCAATTGCATACATGAATATTTTTGCTATGCGGTGCCCGGATTAACTTTCCTTATCAAATAAAAGAAGGCAGAAAAAAGGCCTTTCTAAATGAAGGCATTTTTGCTATAAATCTTTCTCGGAATTCTACAGAGATCCAAAGTCTTTTCTGGAGCAAATAAATAATTCCTACAGATTGTCCATTCGCTCCTTTATGGTCTAGCAATAAAAATTCTACCTCAGCCATGCCTAGATTTTCATCTAGAATCACCATTCTATTCAGCTCTTACTTGACAATTAGTGTTTTTGACACAAATCATCATTTATCAAAACATTTTGAGAAAATTTAGGCACACTGCTCACGACGGTTGTATTTTTTGCGAGTTCTGAAACCGGCACTATCTCATAACGAATTGTGGTTGTTTTATAATGCTATGATGGAAAGAGTGTTTCTGTACTGTGCACCTCTCTTTGGTCATTTAAATTTTAAATGATTTCATTTTGTATATAAAAACTTTTCGTCGTGCACGACAATTAATCTGTTCTTCACAATTGTTTCGTGTGCCTTTGCTAGCTGCAACATTTCTTTGATAAGTACAATTGTCATCTACAATGAAGCTACTCTGCTGGTCAGCGTACTCACTTGGACCATCCTTACACTCATTAGTTCCTTCATATAAAGAAAATAGGGTTTCTGTTCCCAAGCTTTAGCGAGCAGGTGGAGGTATTGTTTTACCGTTGTAGCAAGTTTATTTACAATTGGAATTATGAGTCAATTTGATCAGTACCAACTTGCTTTTTCCTCTTGAGAATTTGTATCTTGCATAGTCTATTCTTTATGGTATTTTGATTTCCATTTCATTGAATAATGGAATTATCTTATTTACAAGAGTTGAAGGTAAGGAATAAGGTGGATTGGATTTGGCACGTCTACATTTTGAGCTCTCGAGTTTAAAGTAAAGTGAAGACTTGAAATTTGATTCTCTTCTTATTTGCTGAGAGAATGTCATTTTAAAATCTCATGATTTTACAAAATTTTTTGAACGGTTTTTTTATATTTATTGTCTTTTTTCAATTTGATATAAAAGAAAATAATGTCCATGATAAATTTGAACCACATTTTCACATTTTTAAACTGGATAATTTCTGTTGAATAGTGCTGTACATAAAAAAAGTATTCAATCTCTGAAGGGAAGAAATTTTTAAAGAAGAGATTAGAAATATATATATGTGGGGACTTGTTCAAATTGGTCATTAGTGGAAGAGATACTTTACCAGCACATCTTGTAGGTTGCCAGATCGACTGAATGTGCTATAGACTCAAGCAAGGTCTCTGTTAACGCTAAGATTGATTGGGGAATGGAAAGCACGAGTATGACAATTCGTGACAGCAGAGTAGCTATTTGGCGGAGAGGGAGAGTATGGGAGGAAAAGAGGGGGAGTGAAAGCGGTAAAGATAGTTGATGTTCTATTTTTTTTTCCTGTTAGGCTCTGGCTTAGTCGAGGTTCCTCCCACAGAGTAAAGATTTTGATGCTGTTTGGACTAGCATGGCTCCACGGTAGGCCCCCGATTCACGTTCTGTTATCATTGGCACACGATTTGTGGAGTTAGGATCCGACGAGATCATGGATTAAAACTACACAAGATATTCGATTTCACCAGAAACGAATTTGGTTGTTATTAAGAACATGTCTGTTCAGTTTAGATTCACTTAAGTATGTTAATGAGTACTTCTTTGCAACTGTCAACCACGGACAAAAATACAAAGTTGCATTTCTGATGCAGCACATCCTCTTTCTTCTTTTGTATTCATAAAATCTACATTTTTTTTTTGTATTCAGCGGAAAAATGTTGAATCCCTACTTTTATGCACAATTTATTCAGCTGTAACATTTTTTGCAGAAGTTTGATGTTTTTTTGTTGTAAAATCAAGAATTGTGCTGCAGTGAAGATAGGGTTTTTTAGATTATCAACGATGATTTCATGATTCAAAAGCATTACTTAGGAAAGCTCGCACTATTTATGGAAATATATAAACCGTTATATGTTACATGACTAGTTTTTGCAATTAGGTCTTTTTTCTTTGTAATTCTGCCTTGATAATGCGAATTTTTTCAATGCTTGAAAAATATTTGATTTCTCATAGTCCTTTGTTTTCTCTTCCTTTAGTAATACAAAATTCTCTCATTCACATATAACTCCCTTCAAATCAGTCTGTTCGCTTTGTCAGATCGCTCGCAAATTTTATTCCACTTGTCATTTATCATCGCTTAGAGTTTTTAGTTATATAATGACTAAACTAGCGGTCTCCTGCTGACTCTCAAGACGTCTTTCCGTAAGAGTGTCACACCTAGGGTCTATCGTATATATTCATCCCTCGGATGAATTTTTTCAAACTAAACACTTTGTTAATGTGATTAATTCTACGCCTTATATTTCTGTCGCTTCGTGTCAAAGTGACCTAAACGCCATTTTTTTGCAAAAGGGAGTTAAGCACTTGGATGTAAGAAAATAGCATGTTTTAATCCATGTTTCGAAAAGTATTATCAGATTCGATGGTTTAAAAACGTCGAGAGAATGTTGTGTCATTTTGTGCCTGCATTGGAGAATCACGAATAATTTTGTGACAGATTAACCTAAACGACCACTTAGGTTCATTTGACACAAATAATCATGAACCAAAAGTCAGTTAGTTAGTTAAAATTGACTACGACTTTTTTCCATAAATTTACTGTCGTTTTCTGCTATAGGAACTCATTCGTTTTTTAAAACATCCTTATCAAAGATTATTGTCTTGATTTACTCATATTTCTTTTATTTAAACTAGCTCTCTTGTTGAATTCATTCAGATTTTCGAGTAAAATGATTCGTTCTTGGACTTCAGATTATAAAATGGCGCCGATATATTCAAAAGGTAAGTGTTTCTCTGTAATTGACTTAGTACGGTAGACCCTAATAGATTGAAAATGTTAATAGATTCCGACTATGCATGTGTATCTTTCTTTACTTATAGCCTAATTCTACTGGCCTTATATGAACAATGGAAACTATCGGTTACTTTAGTTTTGAGATAGATTACATATCCCAGAGCTAAAATATAAGAGATATTTATTTGTATAGTTAATGGAAGACGCCGTTAGGTAATAAATTCCAATCAGAATCATCAGTCATCAAATCATTGCAATTTACTGTTACTACATTAGATAAATCATTACGTGCAAGATCTTTGGGTACCTTAAAACAAAATCAAAAAAATGCCGCAGTGCGAGAATCGAACTTAAGTACAAACGCCGCCACAGCGCGTTCAGCGTTACCGCTATGCACAGGGCTGTATTCATTCTGCTAACATCGAGTAGAAGAACAGTCAGTAGCCTAGATTCAGTGTTAAGCTGTTATGATGTTCAACAAAAAATTAGAGTCACCACGCTATTATTGTCACGAAGTAAAAAAAATACTATTCAATTTGTCAGAATATTTGTAAATTGACTCAATCTTTTTTTCAGTTTACTGGATTTACGGAATGTGCTGTTCGTTATGACCATGGATAAGAAGGAGGTTTCATGTGTAATGGATGACTTCATTGAAGGAAGATTTCAACTGGGTTACTAGTGGGACCTCTATCTTCACGATTCGAGACTTGGTACGGGGGTGATGGTTGAAATGACAGATCACAGCGAATATTCTATGCAAACAGTCCTTACCGAGAAGCTTTATCTAGAATCATAATCTGATGTTGAAGTAAGCGAAGGGGGAGATGATGACAAGAGTAAGGAAGAACAGACAGAACATTGTCTTGAGACTCCGCCTGAGTTGACGCAGTCTTTCAACAAAATTCCACAAGTGATGAGATGCAAATCGAATTTCCTTATCAGACGTTGATGAGAAAACAAAAGATGAAGAAGAAAATATCAAAATGGAGGTCTGAACTGGTCAGGACCAAGAGCAGGGGATGCCTGTAAGAAGTAGCAAAGTCAACAAAATAACGAAAAACTAAGAGGAAAGGACCAAAGTAGAAAGGAAAGAACCTTATATGAAGAAGCGTAGGATCGCGGAGAGGAGAACATAAACGGAAAGGAGTTGCGAAAACATTCCGGAAAATGAGGATTTCTGACTGTAAACATCCAAGCCTTGCATGGACAAAGATTTCAGGAGGACTAATAGGGAACAAGTAGTCAAGAATTTCTAAGTAGGACGCAGATGCCAAGATCAATATCTTTTGCATCAATTGTAGAAATCAATGTCCATACGAAGACGGATTGGATCTGATTCGAATCGTAACTCTTCAGCAGAAAGAATTTTCTAACCACTGTCTGGATCAGAACAACAGCGTCAGCTGTATGCAGATCTTGCATTCTCAATGACGCTCGGCATAATGACAGTCGAATAAAAAGGACAGTGATGAATCAATGCGAGACAAGAGAGCGAAATTCCAACGGGAGACCAGCGAGCGTCCCATTCGTTTCAAACGCTTCAAGAATTTCTGAAGAAGCAACCAAGATGAAATCGCGACAACTCAAAAGTTTTCCACTCTACCGCATCCATTATTGTCCGAGAAGAGAACGAGACTTGTTTCTTGAATCAGAGCTCAAAGATTCAAAAATGTACCAAAAATACAATGAAGAAAAGAAGCATTATCAACAACCCCAGAAGCCTGGTTTATAATGATGTATTTCAAACTGATGTTTCCTCACGTCTCCTTCGCCACCCTAAGACTACAACCTGCCACAAATGTGATTCATTCAAAGCAGGAGACAAAGTCATCTCCCCAGAACATGTTAACATCTTAAGAAGCCAACCAAAGTCTACCAACCTCAATAGGGATGACATAGAACGGGCGATGCAAGACTCAAGCTTTCTCCTTTGATAAGTTTTCGACCTGGAAAACTCTCCCAACTCTGAACTTACATGCTCAGAGTCATTTTAACAAACGCCTCCTATGAGACATACTATTTGACGATATTTACTAACACCAAAACAAACCAATCTGTACATGTGGTCGAGACCAGGAAAAAGGCATCATGAAATCGCTTCTTGACTTTTTCATTTCAACTGAAAAAATGAAGAAAAATAAAAATACACAGCCGTGCAGCTGTACTCTGATTCATGTGCAGGCCAAAATAATAACAGACAGGTGAGATGTCATGAGAAGTATCTCTATCCCACGACAGGAATTCAAGCACATCTCACCACACCTAATGGTTCCCGGACATACCATATGGATCGACACCATCACAGTATGGTAGAGAAAACCAAAAAGCGCGCGCCCAGGTCTTCATTCCATGGTTGGAACAATTTGGTTTTAGATGTGCAAAACAAGCTCGCCTGTTTTTAAGGGTTTCCTTTGACACACAGGTATGATTTTCCGCAGGATATAATGCAGACCAAAACTCTGAAGTTCCCGATGGCTATGAACGAACAGCCACTGCTTTCTGTTCAATGCAGTCCCGCACTTTTCGTTTCTACCACGACAACATCAAGTGCTACGTCTCGTTTCCCCTGATATCGAGACCTTCAAAGAGTTGAAGTCACAAACCCCCCTTCCAAAATCTCGTCTCATGTGCCTCCTAAAACTGAATATATTGAAAGTGAGTTTAATGCAAAAACTGTGACAGTCGTATAGGGCCTCTATAGCTACATAGGCCTATACCATACATGAAATCTATTAACATGATTATGTTATCACTGTAATACCCAGGATTGAATAGAAATATGCAAGTGTCTCCCACTACAGGACACTCTGTTTAAAACAAACTTTCGTTCTTTGCCTTCAGCATGCAGGAACACAGTGCATCCATAAGAAGATGTGACGACCTACTCCTCACATTCTGTTTATGTACCGAAGTATAACCAGGGGGACGCATATTACAAGAATCTCAACACAGAAGAAACGCAATGGACGACATTTAACATTTATTGATGGGCAACATATAACCTTAATGATAAAATAGATCCTTCTTTATGGAATTCGCAATAGAAAATTTCCACTTTAACCTAAATAGCTCCTACATTTTTGTCAATAATGAACCATTTGTCCACTAGGATGAAGTGCACGAAAAATATTCGTGGTTATTTAACTATCTCCAAAAAGTACATATTAAGATTGGTCTTAATTTATTTGGTGATCCCTAGATTACCTTAGACTATCACATTAACATACGAAGATCCGGGATATCTTAATTATAAGAATTAGATTGTTATTTTCGATTTCTCGACATTTTATATTTGGCATTTGTTACTTGAACACGAACACAGATTTTCATTCACGTCTACGCATTCTGAAAACGGTATCATATAATTGCCGATTACGCGGTGTGTCGGTGCTAAGCATTACACATTTTCTCAAGATATGTATGGAAGGATAATCAGTCTAACGAAGGGCAACATAAACAAGCCACGTTGTAAGCGGTTTGACTAGATAATTTGAAAGATTTGATTCTAAAATTAGGACTAATATCGATCCTAAATTTGTAGCTTATTGCCCTTCTATGTGAAGAACAAGAGTATGACGTAAAATCGAATCGATGAATTTCCTAGTATGAATTCACCACCGCCGCCAACACCTTGCATTGCGGTTCTGCAAAATGTTGAGGCTTAGGGGTTGTGGAGACTTAGCCATGTCTGAGATCTCAGAAACCATTCACTTTACGAAGAAGACACTCAGTGTTGCCAAGAGAATGCGTCAACCAGGGCTGTGGAGCCGATGCGTTATCTCATCGGCTCCGGCTCCGGCTCCACGACACTGATGTGAAAGGCTCCGGCTCCGACTTCAAATTCAGATTCTATCTATGCTGGTTATCCTGGATCCGTTGAACGGGTTTTTTGGATAAACGGTGTGGCCTTTAGAGGCTTGCTACAATCATCAAATTAGTTTTCATTAACAAGCAACGACTTAAGTTAATAATAAAAATGATAATAGCCTAATATAATGACAAATAACATACTTGTCATATATTATTGCATGAATTGACTATCTCTGAAAGATAAAATAAAGTTATAGCCAGGATTGGTTAAATTAGATAAAGATCTCCCGCAATTGGCCTAGCCTGCAACCAGTCTACTACGAGGCTACATTAAATAAGACCACATGAGTGATGATGATGATCTACCTAATTAGCCGTCACAGGGGCCGAAGAGTAGTATAAGCTTTTTAACAAAGCTTGAATATGAAACTGGATAGCGTATGCCTCTAAATAGCTTATAGGGCCTGTATCTACTCGAACATGGAAAGGGTATCGGCTATATAGCCAAATATACCGTATCAATAAAGATATCAATTGCTTTATTGAATGTTAAAGTGTATATAGGCTAGCTTAGGTTGTCATTGTTATTTGTTATTGCTTTTATTCAATAGTCTGTTGGTCCATCAATAATATGATCGGTGGGTATCCCACGACTCATCATCTGTAGAAATTGTAATTTAGATAGCCTCATTGCAGTGTAGGCTAGAAATGTACAATTGAAAATTATACTTAAAAAATTAAAAATATCTAATTTAGGACAAGTTTTGTAATTCTATGCAGCATACTTAATAAGTTAAGGCCTAACTTACATTATATTAATTTCGTATTTTTCATTATGGCGTAAAGTTGCACTAAATAATTCATCAATGATTCATGTATATTATTATATTCAATTTATGTATAACACATTACCACTATTCCTCTGATGATGGTTAGGATGATGAAACTGAACTCGGAGTATCACACAGTATGTTGCAGGGTGCTATGCATAATAAAAATTTGACTGCGAGCACCGAGCAGAAATCCCATCTACTTTGCTAGCTTTCGAATGCGCGTGCGGTTTAATGTCACAGACAATAGAAAAGGGAGGTCAAAAGGCGCCTTTATTGAGAGCGTCTCAGTCTTTTTTTATTGTTTACATATAACTCAGCATGATATCAGCATAAAGTGTTGACAGACGGAAAAAATAATAATGAAAATTCTTGAAATCCACAGGTCTATGACATTTGGGGAAATATTATTACACGATACGGCTCTTGTGCAGTCCTCCCCCCCCCATTTTTTCTCTGGTCAAAAGATGCAGCACCATTGGATGTCCGTTTCAGCATCACCGGTTTGAGTGAAGCATTCCGTGCTGTTGTAAAAATCTACGTGGGTAATTGCGATGTCACGGTCGCAAACTTCGTCAGCAAGTCAACATTGTAATTTGACTTCGGGTTTTTCGCATTGAAATATGCCCTTTGAATTTTGAAGTCAAAGGAAATTCATTGTGAATGAGATACCTTTAAAATAATAGGGCGCTACTAGAAATGGCTGGGTCGCTTATTGCTATAGCCATGTGAGGACTTGTAGTCAGGAGTAATGGGCAAAAGACCGTTCCAGGACACCATAAAATTCAAAAAAATAGTCTTTAAAAACGACATAAATTCATGAATTTAGTCCCTTTTTCAGGTTTTTAAGACCTAAATACATGAATTTAGTCCATTCAAAAAGTACCATTTTTTCAAAAATGGTACTTTTTAAAAACGACATAAATTCATGAATTTTGGTCATTTTTCAGGTTATGAAGACCTAAATTCACAAATTTGGGCGTTTTTAAAAATACCCAATTTTCAAATTTTTCAAAATCTCAAATTTGAGAATTACAATTTTCTCGCTTAAATCATGACCGTTCCAGGACACCGAAAATCATAAAAGTTAAGAATCTCAAAATTTGAGAATTACAATTTTCACCCCCGCTTAAATCATGACCGTTGCAGGACACCGAAAAAATCATAAAAGTTAAGAATTTCAAATTCATGAATTTTATCCATCTTTTAGGTTTTTAAAATATAACATGTGACTAATAATATTTCTTTAAAAATGGAAGAAACAAAAATGGAAGAAACCGCAAGAATATATCCTTCGTTATCATATGAACGTAGTTCTACTTTAATGGACATTGAAAAAATGAATAAAGAAAAACACAAAGATAGAGTTAGGTATATGAAAGATAAGGAATCTCAATTATTATTAAGATTAGAGCATTATAAAAAATTAAGAAAGAGATGGACTAAAGTTAAGAATGTAACACAGGGAATTGGTATATTCTTAACAATAAGTTTAGGTACTTTAACAATTGTTATATCTTCAGGTGTTTTAGTAATTCCAGTAGTTGCTACAGCTTTAACAGGTACGGGTGTTTTTGCAACTTCACTTGTTACAATGTTAGATAAATCTTTAATAACTAAGAAACGAAAATCATTAAAAACTAAGCATTTACATATTAAAGAAGTTTATGACAAATTACACTACTACTTTCAAAGAGTATGTGATGATAATGTTATTACGTTAGATGAGATTGAAAAATTTGATCAAATAGCTAATGAAGTAAATCAAACCTTTCAATTACAGTCCGAAAAAGTTGATGATAAAAATAAAAAGGATGGCAAAATTTCTAGTGATGCTAAAATTTCTAATGAAGAAAATGACAAATTTTTTTTAGAAGAGCTAAAAACTTTAAGCGAAAATTTAAGCAAAACTTTATTAAACAAAACTTAAAACGAGAAAACTTTAAACGAAAAGATATCAGACAACAAAGCAATAAAAAAATAATTTGTTCAGTAAAATGTTTTTGCTGTATTCCAATGTTACCACAAAATTCAAATATTATATTTTAAAAATGGATAAAATTAGAGCTGATAATTTTAAAAGAATAAAACAATTAGAAGAGTTAATAAAACAAAGAAATATTATGAAAGAAAATCATCTTCAACATAGAATGATAAAAGCTGGTATTCAATCTGATATGTTTGAAAAAATGCAGCAAACCGAACAAGTAAAAACTGATTTTGAAAAAACTATGAAACCATTTAAAACTCTTGAAAAAGAAAGTACAAATAATGATAAACAAATTGATATAACAGATCCAGAGCACAAAACTATATTAGATGACTATGGATTACTAGAATCAAACATTAATAAGAAATTACCAAAATCTATGCAATTTGAACATTCTATTTCATTTATAGATGGAAAAACAATACCTAGATTTTATCTCGGTCAAAAAGAAATATTTCCACGACCTTTTCGAGGTTTAATTTTTTCACCAGATAAATCTCCTTTTAATTTAGATAGAAATTTTGTTAATCTTTTAAGAGGAGCAGATTTAAATAATTATGCTGTAGAAGATCTCATAAAATATAAAGCTATGTTAGATAGAGTTGGTGCAGTAAAATCTCTAAGACGTTATAAACAATTAGAAAATTTATTATCAACGGGGGTTAAAGTAGGAAAAGGTTTATCTGAAAAACAGAAAACTGAAACAACTGTATTTTTACCAGATGATCCACAAGAATTAATAAATAGATTAAATATTTTAATATCTGCAATAAAAGAAGGACATAATTCTAGTTTCAATGAAATTCATGCTATATTGAAAAGACTGTTAGAAAAGAAGATTCTAAATGAAGAGGATTATAAAAGTATAACGAACCGAATGTTCTAGGGCTTCGCCCGTAGCTGAAATATGTTGTTGTTTTTAATTTTTTTATAAAAAATATTTATTTAAAATTTTAACTAAAAAATGTGTTCAGCAGATTTAGACAAAATTAATAATCATTTAGAAAATTTAACAGAGATTTTGGGTTCATCAAAATTTAGTACGACGTTAAAAATTATAACAACTACTTCATCACACACTTGTAATTTAGAACCCATTCTACATTTGGAACAAAATAAAAATTATCAAATTGCATTGACTAGTTTCTCTACATTTAACACTATTCAAAACGTTATCAAAGATGTGAATGATCAATTTAGATATTCTACTGATAAAGGCAAAACATGGAAAATACTAACTTTTCTTCCTGGTTCTTACGAAGTTGAATCAATATCAAATGAAATTAAGAGACATTTAGGTATATCATTTAAAGATAAGAAACAATTACATTTTGCAGTTGAACCGGCAGTTAATAAATTTTCTCTTACTTTAGACGAAAATCATCAAGTTGATTTTAATCATGATAGATCATTGTCAAAGCTATTAGGATTTAATAAACAAACCTATAGTCAAGGTTATCATTTAGGTGAGAAGATTCCAAAAATAACTGAAATAAATTCAATTGTTGTACATTGTGACATTATTGAAGGAGGATATATAAATGGTAAATTATCAAATTTAATATTCAGTTTTCCAGCTTTTACTGTACCAATTGGTTATAGATTAAATGTAATTCCACAAACATTAATATATTTTCCTATTACAAGAAAAACTATTAACAACATTGGCATTAGAATCACTGATGAAAAAGGACAAGAAATAAATTTTGGAGGTGAAGAGATTATGATAGATCTTTTGGTTCGAGAGGTATAAACTCCCACGCGAAGCTAGAGAAGTTTAATTTTCTTCTTCTTTAGAAACAAAAAATAAAAAAAAATAAAATTAAATTTTTTTATTAAAAAATGAGTGAACTACCTCCATTAAATAAAAAAAAACTTAAATTTAATCATCATCCAAATTTATCTAATAAAGTTTTGTCAGTTATTTGTGGAAGATCAGGATGTGGAAAAACATATCTATTATTTAAAATTTTAACGACTCCAAATTTTTTGGATTATAACAATCTTATAATTTATACAACAACGGCAGAACAACCCGTCTATCAATTTTTAAAATATGGATTTGAAAATAATCTTACAAAAACAGCAATTGCTTCATTATTCAAAGAATATGAAAAATCTGAAGATGAAGAAGAAATAAGTTCGTGGTGTGAAGAAGCAGCAAAAAATAATCAGTTAGTAGAATCTAATAAAAATAAGCATATAAAAATACAATTAATAGATGATAGTGGTAATATGCAAGATCCTAGTAAACTAGATAAAACAATGAAACATTGTGTAATTTTTGATGATTGCGTTAATGATAGAAATCAGTCAGTTCAGAGAAATTATTTCACAAGAGGTAGACATAATAACTGTAGTGTTTTTTATTTAACACAAAGTATGTATTCATTAGACGGAAGTGTTATTAGAAAGAATGCAAATATATTTATACTATTTGAAATAAATGCAAGAAACTTAAGTGATTTGTTAAGAGATTTATGTGTAAGAAATAAAGATGAATTTAAACAATCGTGTAACAATGCTTGGTCAAAAGATTATGGCTTCATTACAATTAATATTGATAAAAAAATTCATGAAAGAGTTATAGAAAATATTTTCGCGGAGTGATAAAAATATACAAATATAGTGTTATAATATTTTTTTATTTTATGTATATATCAAATTTGTCTATCTTAGAAATTAGAAAATTAAAAAGGTTCAGTAGTTATTCCATCAGGTAAAATTTTTCTTTTATCATCAAATGGATCTAATGCTAATTTATGTTCTTCTTTTAAATACATGTTATGTTTTTTTGAATTAAGTCTATAATTACATGCTGTTTTTATTTCATTATTAAATAATACATTTTTATAATCTTGAAATGTTATTTGATTAGCCACTGATGCCTTTGAAATTCCTTTTAATGTTTTATGTGTTTTAATATTATTAGTTGTATCATAACAGTAACATTTAGATTTTAAAAATATAGCTTCTGTTATGAAATCTTCATTTCCTTCTAATTCATCTTTTACTTTACATAAATCAGAAGGATGAATGATATCTTTTATTTTATCTATTTCTTCATCAAGTGTAGAATTATACGGTATTGTTAATTCTAAGAAAACAGAATCGGTATCTGTAAAGTGTAATTTATAGTTTTTGCCATAAGCAGGTGCTAAATAATCATATATAAATTTATACATAAATAGTTTAGCTAATTCTAATATAGTGAATCCAATGAAATTAAACTTATCATGTTTTACGCTAATTCGACGTAAATGTACAGCACATAGTTCATCACTAAATCTAGTAGTTCTTTTATATGTAGGTTTCCCTGTTAAATTTTGAAACCTATCTTTATCATAAACTATTTCAATATTTTGTCTATTACGCACATTTTCTAAAGTCTTACCATAAAATGCATTATTCATTAATTTGAAGAACACGTTTCCAAAATCATCTTTATTTCTTTTAGCTATTTTACGTTTTTCAATATTGAACTCTATATAATTTTTTAACCACCTAGATTTTTGATAAAATAGTTTTCGATGTATTTTGGTGAGAATCATTCCATGATCTAAATACCAATCTAGCATTCTTCCTTCAACAACATACTTTCCTTTATTGCTTTGTGTTAACATAAGTTTTTTTGTTGGTCTGTATTTCTTAGGAATTATAGATTTTTGATAATCTGAAAAATCTTCTATATTGGGAATTTTGTTTTCGGGACAGAAAGGAAAATATTTTGTTTTATCTTTTATTTCATCAGGGTATACTAAATCAACTTCATATATATAACCATGATTATAATTTCCATCATATGTTTTTTGATAATCTAGAATATTACACCATGACATTTCACCTGTTGGTAATTCTTGTATCAT
This sequence comes from Prostheceraeus crozeri, assembly GCA_907163375.1. Taxonomy (NCBI): domain Eukaryota; kingdom Metazoa; phylum Platyhelminthes; order Polycladida; family Euryleptidae; genus Prostheceraeus; species Prostheceraeus crozeri. The sequence goes on along the minus strand of CAJQUW010000169.1, from coordinate 62,310 downwards.
GCAAGAAGAATATAAGCTATTAAAATCATAATATAACAAATAGTTTTCTCTCATGATTTCATCAACTGCTGCTTGACTATCTTCATTTGATATAAGTCCTTCTATATTTTGATTAAACAATTTTATAAACTGATCACTTTCTTCTGGAGATAAAGGTTTCATTATTCCATAATCATCAGGATTTACTTTCTTATTATAACATTTAACATATCTATTACCTAAAACTGATGAAACTCCACCTCTAATTCCAGATTCAAAAAATAATAATTTATCATATGTATTTTCTTTATAATGTTTAAGTTTAACATTTGTATGTTTTAATCCTGCTAACCATGTTAAACCTGGTGTAGAATAACAATAACATGGATCTATTCCGTAATATTCTAAACACATGTCACGAAAGTTTTCGAAAAGATCAGCTAGTATTAATACATCTATCTGAAGATATTTCATTGTATAATCATACATTGTTTTACAATTTAACTCTCTCCAATTCTTTTCAGCTTCTGCATAGTCTTCGTCAGATAATTGTGATTGTTTTAATGTTGATTTAAATTTATTTATTGGAGGAAGTTGTTTTTCTTCCATAATTTTATTCACAGAATTAAAATCAGTCTTCGACTGTAAACCACAGGTTTTATCTCCAGTTATATCAGTCTTCGACTGTGAGCCGCAGGCTATATACTCATACGGAAATATTCCTTTTAAAGGTTTTAAATTATATTTATTTAATATTTTACATTGTTCAGATTTCAAAGTTTTTCCCATAACATCTAATGAATAAGGAGTAAAAAATCTAAATGCATCTAAAATTCTAATGCAACCTAATTGCATTGAAAAATATTCTTCTTCTGTTTTACATAGTACATTTATTTGTTGTTGTTGTAATTTTTCAGATGAAAATAAATCTTTCATTACTAGATGGAAATCATATTTAGAACCATTGTAGAAATATAGAGGAACAAAGTTATATTTAAATTTATTAGCATTAAGATTACAAGAATTATGTGCTGCACCTCTATATAATCCATTTAGATGATCATGATCTTTTACCTTGACGGCAGAGCCGCCGCTTCGCTTGTCAAGATATCTACCTTTGCCATTTTTATAATTTTTTGTAAATTCTTTTCCACAGTAATAACATTTTGTTTCATTAATAAAATTTAATTTTTCTTTTTCTGTTAATGGCATCATCGGTATATTTGTTTCAAGCAATTGTGAAAAATATTTTGTAATTCTTCTACTTTCTTTGTAAACATTTCTGAACTATCTTCACCATAGTATTGAAAATATTCTGATTTAAATAATTCAGGATAATTTGAATGAATGTACATTCCCCAACATAATGGTTTTTGTTCAAATAAATATTTTTCTTTACTTTGTTCAGCTGCACTTTTTTCATAATTACAAACCGAAGGTTCTAGGGCTTGGCCCGTACCATTTTCAGAATTATCATTTTTAGAATCGGGTGAAGCCCTGGAACTTTCCGTTCGATTTTGTGTCATATTAACATTATATGCTTCAAAATCACAATAAATAGTAAAGGGTACTTTATTTTTAAAATACCATTTATTATATTCTAAATAATCATCTTTAGGAAAAGTATTTTGAACTGCTTCATTTTGTTGACAATTCTCCAAATGTCTATTCATTTCTTCTAAAGTTCTAAAACTTGTCATACATTGAAGACAAGGAAAATTTTTATTATCTGAAGTTTTTGTAAATATAGAAATATCTTTACACAATATAAAATGACCCTGGTAATATAATATATTCGCTTGTGCTGGTTGTTTTGTTTGTTTTAATTTTTCAAATTTATCTTTATATATTTCATGTGTTTCATTAATTTCTTTTGTAATATAAAATGTATTTTGATGATAATTTTGATTTAATATTTGTAACTGATAACTATATTCTTTATTATATTGTTCTTTATATTGTTGTAGACATTTTTTTAAACATTCATTTATTTTTTGATTGGTTTCATTTTCTTCATTATTTAATTCTTTATTGTCTTCATTTAATTTTTGAATCGTTTCTATCTTATTTTCATATTTATGGTCATATTCTTGTACTAATATTTTTGTTTGTTGTTGATAATCTGTTTTACATTTTTGTAAACTTTCATTTAAATTTTGTAATTTTTGTTGATATTCTAAAGATAAAGATAAATAATCGGAATCATAATCATAATTATAATTACGTCCTTTATAATTATTATGATTAATCATTATTGGTGATAATGTTTTAACAAGTTCAAATTTTTCAGTACATATTATATTTCCTTGGTAAAAAATATTATGATGCATGTAATTTCCTCTATCATTATATACTATTTCTGATTGACATAAATTTTTATTATTCAAATAAAATTTTTTTGAATCTGAGTAAAGTGGAGTAATTTTACCAATAGAAACATAATTCACATTTAATTCAAAAACATTTACTTTTATTAAAAATTTTATTCTTCTTATGAAACTTTTTTAACCTATTATAAACATATGGAAATTCATCTAAACCATCAGAAAGATCAAATTCATTTATGTATTCTTCTTTATTATAATGACTTAGTCTTTCTTTATGATATTCTGCAGGATGTAAATGTCCTATAATACTCCACAGAAAACAATAATCATCTTCATTTTTTATGTTGATTATTTGTGGTGAACTGAAAGGTAAAGGAACATAACTACCACCAGTATTATTTTTATATTTATCAATTACTATTTTCTTAGATAGTATTTTAACAAATCTCCAACCAGATTCACGTAACTGGGCTTCAATTATACAATTTTCTAATTTAAGTATCATCGATTCAAATATGGGTTGTATATCATTTACATTATGAATTTCTTGTGAATTTGTAAAATGTCCTTGTATTATTTCTTCAGGAATTCCATCAGGTCCATTTTTTGTATAAAGTACTTCTACATTCATATAACATTTGAAAGATTTCTTAAATATTTTGAAAAAGTTTTTTAATACATTATAAAAAGTTTCATCGGTTTCATTATGTTCAACGGGCGAAGCCCTGGAACCTTCGGTTCGAACAGACTGATTAAATAAATATTTTATATTTGTTAATGGCGAAGCCCTAGAACCTTCGGTTCGTTCGGCTTCATCAAATTCATCTATTTCGTTAAATTCATCAGTATCTCTAAATAAATATCTTCCATCTGGTACGGGCGAAGCCCTAGAACCTTCGGTTTGTATGGTCTCATCTTCACTATTAAAAACTTTTTTATATTCCGAATGTGAATAATCATCAAACATTTTTTTAACTTTTATATCAGTAGGCAATGTTTCTAGATAGTTTTTATAACTATTTAATTTTAATATATTTCCTTCATCAACTCGATCTACATTTTGTAAATGCAATTTACTATTTAAATGAGATTGATAACTTCTTTTTGTTTGCAACTTTTTTTACATAAGACACAATAAAACTTGGTATTTTCCATTTTTATTTTTTTAGAGAAAATTTAAGAAAAAATTTGTCTTTTAATTTTAGATATAAACATTCTAATATCAAGGACTTGAGTGTTATTTTATATTATTATATATTTCACGTTCTTTAGTTATTTTTTTCTTTATCACATTAAGTTTTATCATATTAAGTTTCATCATATAATGTTTTATCAAAAGATAATTTAAATTTTTTTTCACTAACTATTGATTCATCATCATCATCATCAATTGATTCTTCATCTTCATCATAAATTGTTTCTTCATCATCATAAATTACACTTTTTGGTATAGGATGCCCTTCCATGATAGGATACCATTCCCTGATAGGAATATCTAATTCTAAATTACATCTTTTATCTGATAATAATATAATAGAGAAAAATATTGGTCTTTGATCTCTTTTGGAAAATTTAATAACACCACCATAATCTGAATCACTTTTAGTTTTTATTAAAGATGATAAAATTTTAAATTGATTAGATGTAAATCCTAATTTAAATTTTGTAGACCCGACACATAGTTGTCTAACAGTATCTTCAACTATGCCATCATTATTATTTTCAATTGTAAGAAAATGAAATTTAGATAAATTTTTATAATTACTAATATTTTTATAATCTTTTTTACCATTTACATCTTTTTCAGATGTTACAGAATCATCATTATTATCATAAGATTCTTTAAGATCGGGCAAAGCCCTAGAACCTTCAGTTCGTTTATTATGAATATGATTATGGTCATTGTTAATAGTATAAGGTGTAGTCCACATATAAATTTTCTCTTGTTGAGCTAAACCATTTATATAAGATTTTAATAAATTAATATTTAAGTTTGAATATAAACCTATATAAGTATCATCATCATATCTTTGCGGCATTTCTAATGTTTCTTGTTTATAAATTGTCTCTATAATAAACTTGACATAATAATTCTTCATTATGTTTTTTACTCTCTATGTGAATGTTATATTGATTTTGTTCATCAACAAATAATCTAATTTTTTCTTTCGAAAAAGATTTTAATTTTTTAACTAATTCTTTAATATTGATATAATTAATAATTTTAGTTTCTATCCAATCAGTATTACTAATCGGCAAAACTGCTCTAATAAATCCATAAACATTATTATGACCTATTATAACCATATTTTCTTTATTTAATTCCACATAAGCTACATCATTATATTTACTTACAATCTCCATAAATTTAATAAATGGATCCCCCGGAAATAAACAATAATTAGTTTCTATAGAAGGTAAACCTTTAGTCTGTTCTCTAAATATTTCGGCTTGTAATTGAAATAAAATATTAACATCTATACATGGATTATTATTATCAAAACATTTATTTTCAAATCCCGTTGATCTCGTCGAATAAGAAGAACAGGATGATGCGGGCGAATATAATTTTTTTAAATTTGCTTTATCCATTTTTTTATTTTTATTAGAAAAAATTTTATTTTTTTATTTTTATTAGAAAAAATTTTATTTTTTTATTGTTAAAAAATGATGTTACCAAATGTTGGTGGAGGTGCATATATCCCGAATAATCGTGAATTAGAAATAGAGATAGAAAATTATATTACGAAAACTGGAGACGTTTTATCTGGTCCATTGCATCTTTCTATTCTTCCGCAACAAAATACAGAGTTAACAAATAAACAATATGTTGATACACAAATCAATGATTTAAAGGAAAAATAAATAAACGATGTTTTGGTTCCACTGATGAATGAATTGAAGTTGCTTAAACTTAATGACAAATCATTAAACGAAAAATTATTAAAACTTGATAAAAAGGTTAGAGAGCTAGAAGCAGATATAGCAAAACTTTTTAAAAAGATTTCTGAACAATCAAAAATTTTAATATTACTTTCTATAAAGTTAAAATCTGCAGTCATTAAAAATAAACATCAGATAAAAATGTTAAAAGAACAATTAGAAGATGAAATAGAAAAACTACCTGAAAGAATTAAAAAAAATTTAAAGCAGTTACAAACTACATTCCAAAAAAGTGTTGATGAATTGAGTTCTAAAATTACTCAACAAATGAAAAAGATGAATAGAATAATAAATGAAGTAAACTCGCTTAATCAAAAAGTTGATAAAATGAAAACTCTTAAAATCAATTTAGAAAATGAATTAAAGAAAAATTTACAAGAAAACTCTAAAGAAAATAAAGAACAGTTAGATGCTGTTAAAAGACAATTAGATGTTCTTAAAATTAAGTTAAATGCACTTAAAACGGCGTTGAAGATGAATCAGGAGAAAATGCAAGTTAATAGAAAAGAAATTAAAGTACATCACACGCTGCTTGACGCAATAGATAAAGTGCAACAGTCAATTAATAAAGTTATCTCGAAGTTGTTGTCCATTCACAAACGTAAATCTTAACACGTAGATATTTTTCCCAAAAGTCAAATTTAATCCTAAAAAATGCCTATAATTTATAAACACAATCTTAAACATTTTGCTTCAAATCAAAAAATTGCTCATGAACCATCTATGAAATCTGTGTACCATTATGATAATAGAGAAACAGTCGGAACACAAAAGTTCCTAGGCACCGCAGGTGCCGTTCACACGGAAGGAGCTGGGATCTTCTCTGGTATTGGAAGTATCGTTAACTTAATTAAAAATAATAAAGATTTGATTACATCTGCTGCAAAAGGAGCAGCTGCTATAGGTAGTACAGCTAGTGCAATATCAAATGCTGTTAAGTCTCAAAACGAATTAAAACAACTAGAAACTATTCGTAAACTTAAGAATGATTCTGAAGAACTAAAAAATTTAAAAAAACTTTCAGAGGAAACAAAAAATAAAATTGCTAACATAGCTGTAGGGGGTGAAACCTTGAGGAGCGGAGCTCCGTCTGATAGTAAACATAAGAAGAAATCAGGCGTTGCCATAAAACGTTCAATTGAACCTACGGTTCGTTCAATTGAAGAAATAAGAGGTAATGGTATTAATAGCAACCTTCGGTCTAACCAGCAAAGCTGTAGCGCAGCTGGTCTAGCAAAATTCTAAAATTATGTTTTTAGTAAAATTTTTTTTATTAAAATTTTTTTAGTAAAATTCTAAAATTATATTTTAGCAAAATTTTTTTAGTAAAATTATTTTAGTAAAATTTTTTTTGGTGAAATGCTAAAATTATATTTTGGTAAAAATTTTTTGTCTGTGAGAAAAACAAAAAGTCAAATTATTTTTTATAAAAATGTCTTCGCTTATCGAAAATAAATTTAGATTAGACGATCCTCCGTTCGTCAGTAATAATCAAAAAAAGAATGACTATATAAGAATTGCTATGAATCCCGGATCTTCCAGTAGAGTAAATACTGGAGGTGATTTAATTTTTGAAGTTGATAATCAGCAGAGTTATATATATCTACCTGATTCATTTTTACACTGTGAATATTCTTTGTATAGTGATGCCAATTTTACAACACCATTACCAGAAACCGATAATATTGCACTAGAGAATAATTTCTTTCCAAGATTATTTACACAAATGCGTTTAGATGTTGCAACTCAAAATATAGAAACAATAAGTGATTCTCCAGGTGTAATTGATTCAATGCTTAGATTTGTAACAATTGGTGAAAATAATAAAAAGTATGAAATCGAAGGTTGGTTTCCTGATACTAATGATGGTATAATTGTAGATGATTTAACTCACGCTGGAACAGATGCAGCAGGAATTGCGAAAGATGTAGAAAATATTGCAAAACATTTAAATAAAACAAATAATGATGCATATAAAGAAAGACGTGAATTTAACAAGAAAAGTAAACAGACAGTAAATTGGTCATTGTCTCCATTATTCGGATATTTAGATTATGACAAAATATCATATCAATTAAAATTTAAATTAATAATTCATCGTACAGCAAATAATGAATTAATCTTTTTTGGTAAGACTGGAAAAAAAGCATATTTAAAAATTGATAGACTTGAATGGTGGATTAAGCATATTACTCCTAGTTTAGAGATTGAAACAGCTATTGCAAAAAGATTAAATACTAACAAACCAATTCCAGTAAATTTTCTAAAGCGTACTGCTAGTTCAGTAACTTTTTCCGAACAAAGATTTAACTGGCATTTTACTAGAACTGCGAATACACCAAGATATTTATTGCTAACTTTTCAAAGAAATAATTCTCCAAGTTCTGATAAGAACAATAATATTTTTCATATTAATACAATTCGAAGTTTACAAGTTTCATTAAATCAAACCCGGTATCCAATTGATCCATTAAGATTCGATGATACCAATAATCAATTTATGGAAGGATATGATGCTTATAGAAATCTTTGTATAGAATTTGGAGTTGAACCACAATTATCTCCTGGAGATTGGAGACATTTATATCCAATTTTCTGTTTCGATTTAAGTGCACAATCTGAAGATATTATTAAAAATGGTTGTGATGTAACAATTAATATTGAAAAGAAAGATTCCACAACTTCATTGATGGCTTATGGTTTATTGCTGGAAGATGTAAAATATTCTATTGAAATTCTTAATGGAAAGATGGTTAGGATAGGCTAAAGCCAGAGGAGCTTCGCTCCGATAAATTAATTTAATTTTTTTTTGATAACTTAAAATTTATTCATAACTAGAATAGATTAAAAATTTTGATAACTTAAAATTTTTTTATTAAAAATGTCGCAAGCGGAAAGTAATAATAATAAAACTGTTGAATTAAAATTACGTAATATTGTTGACAAAAATACCCCTAAAACTATTACGATTAACAAAAAAAAGTATTACATAAGTAAGCCAATGATAGAGAATATTCAATTACAAGAAGAAAAGAATGGCGGGATTCTCCCATTAATTCCACTAATAATAGGAGGCATAGCAGCAGCAGGAAGTGTTGCAGGTGGGACAGCTGGTATTGTCCAAGCAGTAAATAAAAATAAATCAGAGAAGGCAGCATTAGAAGAACAAAAACGTCATAATAGGGAGTTAGAGAAAGTTGCTAGGGGTGAAGGAGTAGTAGATAATTTTATTAGTAAATTAAAATTAGTTGATGAAGGAAAACGAGTTCTTAAAAATATTCTCCACAATGTTGATGATTTAATTGAAATTAAAGAAACTAAAGATGGTTCTGGAATATATCTAAGTCCTAGTATGACTCGGTAATAACCTCAGGACCTTTGGTCCATAAGGTAAAACATTTATTTTATCTTTTAAAATGAATTCTACAAATTCCGAAAATTTAACTAAATTAAAAATTTCTAATTTAGATTTATTGAATTATCTATTAAACAAAAATAAAAACTCAAATTGTCAGCATATTGGAGGTGACAAGAACAAAGTTCCATACCACTTCGGTGGTGATATACAAAAAACATTAGAAAACTTTCCTGGCTTTATTTGGAGTAAATATTCGAAGGAAAAACATCTTCCTGGTCATTCATATACTGGTCCAGGAACTCGATTAGATATAAGACTAGATGAGAATAATAATCCGAAACCAGGTGAAGAACCAATAAATAGAGTAGATGCCGCCGCTTATAGACATGATTTAGCTTATCGAAATCATGATCTAAGTTCTCGACATGCAGCTGATAAGAAGATGATACAAGAATTAGATAGTATTCATAATCCTACATTTAGAGAAAAAATTGAAAGAATGTTTGTTAAGAAAGCTTTACAAGCTAAAATATTATTCGGTCAGGGTGTAAATGAAACGACAGCTAAGCTGTCTGAGAGCAACGCTCGAACCTACACGTCCGAAATGTCGAATGACCCAAGCCGCTACGCGTCTGAAATCCACAAGGAATATAGAAGGCCTAAATATTTATTGAAAGTAAAAGTATTTAATAAAGATGATATTTGGAGTGCTGATCTTATTCATATGCCGAATGAAAAAGATTATAAATACGCATTGACCGTTATAGATTTATATACACGATACGCTTGGGTAAAACCTTTAAAAAATAAAAGTGGTCTATCAGTTAAATATGCGTTTGAAATAATCTTTAAAGAAAGTAAGAGAAAGCCAAAAAAATTGTTTGTTGATAAAGGGTCGGAATTTTATAACCGAAACGTTCAGCCACTATTTGAAACTGTTTATTCAACTCAAAATGCAGTGAAGGCCGTAGTGATAGAAAGATTCAATCGGACGTTAAAAAATAAATTATTCAAGAAATTTACGGAGCAAAGAAATCAGAAATGGTTGAAGATATTACCAGGAATTGTAGAAGAGTACAATAATAAAGTTCATTCTGGTATTGAAGAAACCCCAAAGAATGCTTCTGACGATCCTGATTTAGTACGAAAGAAAATATTCGAGAATAATAATTTGAATGAGAGTAATCCGAATTTGCAGAAACTTAAGCCGAAATTTAAAATTGGGGATAGAGTTAGAATATTTAAATATAAGAATAAATTTGAAAAAGGCTTTGTTGGCTATTGGCCTAAAGAAATATTTGAAGTTTGCAAAATAAATCAAACTTATCCGATTACTTACGAAATCAAAGATTTAGATGATGAAGATATCAGAGGCCGATTTTATCAAAATGAATTACAACGTACTGATTTTTAATTATCATTATTTATTATTGGAACTATCGTTTCGGGAATGAAACTCCCTTATTAGGCGTAGCCATAGAACCTACGGTTCGTTCAATTCTAACATTATATCTAGAAATGGTACTCCTTTTTGTAATTTGTACAAAACGTATAAACATAATTGTCCACAATAGGTAGTGCCTGGTGTTTGAATTTGAAACGTATTGTATGTTCCCGTTCCAAGTAATTCTTTTACTTCATTTGTAGGGGGCAAACCGTATGAATCAAAATAATAGTTCTGCTGATGATTTTTAACGCCTGCTGACCAATGTACACCTTTTTCATCTGACGTATGAAGATTTGTTATGAAATTTACAGTTTGAACTTTGTTCAGGGAGCTGAAGGTTCCTGTTGGCCTATTTTTTAGGAATTGTAATTCGTCTCTCATTAGAACATGAAAATTCTTTATTCCTAATCGATTAGCGATTTTCTTTAGGTCAAAATTCGTTGTCGTTTGTGTTCCATATAATTTCAAAAACTCATTTATGTTGCTCATTTTATAATAAAAAAATTTCTTAAGGGACCCCTAGAAGACAGAAGGGAGGGGGTATTGATTTAAAACTGTTCTCTAATGATGTCTTTCCTTACTACTTGGGGGGGTATTGATTTAAAACTATTTCATAATGACTTTCCTTACTACTTGGGGGGGGGTATTGATTTAAAACTGTTCTCTAATGATGTCTTTCCTTACTACTTATTCGATTTTGAAATGATTTAATTTAGATTAAATTAAAACGTTACATTGTTGCATTGTATTAGTAGAGTTAGTGTTTCGCACATCTTTTATCAATAGTAATTCATTACTCATCAATATGTGAAAATTCTTTATTCCCAATTGCTTAGCAATCTCATTTAAATCGAAATTCGTAGTTTGTTTGCCGTATATTTTTTGGAAGTCTCTGATGTTTCTCATTTTTATAGAAGATACAATGTTTCTATTATATTCCCGTAAATGAGAAATTAAAAACAACACATGGATATTTCAATTTGGTTACATCCACTTTGCATACATTCAATTTGGATACATTGAAATACATGTAAATTTGTCCACGTGTGGACAAGGTTTCATTGGTTGAAACACTCTATTGTATTTACATGTGCAAGAGGAAATAACATTGCATATAAAACAGGAAATAGCATTGCATATAAAACAGGAAATAGCATTGCATATAAAACACACAGATACAAGTTTTCTAAACAATGGGATTTCTGTCCACGGGTGGACAAGGTTTCATTGGATGAGAGAAAAATGACGTCATATAACAACATAATGAAAATGATTGAAAACAGAAGGGTTGAATAATCAATTATTCCAAAAACACTCATCTTGTGAAAGACACTGCTCCAAGATTGAAAGATTAGTTTTTAACAGTCGTATAGGAAGCGAGACTCTACAAAGAGTCTGATATTTATCTGCCAGTTTTGCCAACTTCATTGCGAAACTCAATTCAGTTCGTGAAAAGTTAATATTGTGATGTTTTAAGAGATATGTGAAATCTCCTTTATTATTCTCACACAAGGATAATATATGATTGGCGTGTTTTCCAATAAAAATTTTACATGTGACACTCAATAGATGGCTTTGTTTTTCGTATTTCAAGTGTTGTTTCAAAGAATTCGCTGTCGTTGAAATGTCCCACGCCGGTTCTGTAAAATATTCCACTGATTCGATGAATGTATGACGTTCAACAACACTTTCCTTCAACTGTTTTGTAAATGTTTCGATTCTGAAGGGAAGTGCTGCTTCCTTCTTTGCTCTGGCTGCGATTTTATATTGCTCTTTGTATGCTTTTCGAGCAGAACGTATAGCGTCAGGATTGAAGAGTAGAGGCGCTTTCTTCACTTGCTGGTCTATATACGAAAAGTATTCAGAATGTTTCTCCGATGGAATGAACAAATCCGCAATATTTTTGAAGAACTCTGGAAGTACCGTTGCTATGTTGGCTTGTTGTTCAACGACTGCTTGACTCATGATTGACGGATAAATTAGTACAAATCACTATGTTCAAAATATAAGAATAACGTAATTAAAGATAGCGGAACGATGAGAGCAAGCAGATGATAAGTGTTAATTGAAATAATATCACAACAATCTGAGCACACGATACAATGACAGACGAGAGAGATAAATGAAAACAGTACAGCTGGCAGACATCTTAACGTCATACGGGTGTGCTGACGCACTAACAAGAATTAAAACAATTTGCCTAACGTACAATTAAAATCTCATTGTTTCACAGAGTAGTAGCAGCTGTTTGTTCTTTCATACATTGTTTCCTTGCAAATGTTTGAGTTGGAGGACACAGCTCTTTACACTTCATCTGAGTGCAAAGCAGTAGATAAATTGTAAGAACGCCAGGAGCGGTCATGATTTGAGCAAGAAAATGATCATAATCACAAATTTGAGATTCTTAACTTTTCTGATTTTTTCGGTGTCCTGGAACGGTCATGATTTAAGCGAGAAAATTGTAATTCTCAAATTTGAGATTTTGAAAAATTTGAAAATTGGGTATTTTTAAAAACGCCCAAATTTGTGAATTTAGGTCTTCATAACCTGAAAAATGACCAAAATTCATGAATTTATGTCGTTTTTAAAAATGCCATTTTTTGAAAAAATGGTACTTTTTGAATGGACTAAATTCATGTATTTAGGTCTTAAAAACCTGAAAAAGGGTTCAAATTCATGAATTTATGTCGTTTTTAAAGATACTATTTTTTTGAATTTTATGGTGTCCTGGAACGGTCTTTTGCCCATTACTTTGATAAAGTGGATTAACTTGTCAATTTAGACAATTAATTAATTACGTTTTGGTAGCATCTTTCAGTTATTGGCAGGTTTTTTTCTAGGGGTGCGCCGTATTCAAAAATTTAAAATCCGCCGCATTTCAAAAACTTCATGTGCAGATATGCTTTATGCTTTTCAAGTGTAGTAGCTAAACACGATTAAATCTCCATGCTGCAGAAACGTCTCTGTAGATTGGTGTAACTTCGGTTCATTCAGTTTGATGATGGACGGTTTTATTCAGGACTAGTAGATGCAGGGTTGGTTATGCTACACGATGGCATGAAATTTCCCTCTTTCTCCAGGGTTCAACACAAGTAAATGAAGATAGACAATCACTATAGGCAACCTGACGAAATCGATGCTAATCTGGCTCTAGAAGTTGATTGGTGATGAAAAACAGAAATATTGCAAAATTTTGAAAATTTGAAAATTTCATGTCACTATTTTGTCTACTCCCAAATTTCGCTTTTCATGATTGATATCAATATCCTTTAAATCCCACTGGTTTGTAATTTGGTCAATTTTTGCTGTATCAGCCAGGGGTGATTTTAGAGCTGCTTCAGTAGTGCGAAATCAAGAGAAGCGGCGATTCATCAACCGACTTTTGACAGGGAAACGAATGGGCTGAATTGCCATTAATATGTTGTGATTTTAAGGCAAACTTGCCAGACAAATGTGTCCCTGTTGAGTCCGTTTTAGCAAAGCGCAATACATATTTCTACATTAAAAAAAATGCATCATGGCCACTTTGCAGCTGAAGAGCATAATACTGCGCTAGATTTACATCATTCATTTTGGAATTGTCGCCGAAGACGATCTTTCTGCAAACAGATGTGGCAGCAAACTTGAGACGATAAATGTAGTTGACCAAGCGGCGAGAGAGGTTAGCCATGTTTAGCACTTTACATCGACCGATAAAAGGCACTGGACGCATAGTCCCTGTCTTTTTTAACTGCAACATATTTTGTGATTGACCAATAAATGTTTATCGAGAGTCCTGATACTTTGTTCTGCTTAGAACACTTTGTAAACAATCAATTGGTATCAGATAAAACAATCCGTCTTAATACCGTAATGAAAAATGTCCCCTTCATACACAATGTACAGTCCGCTTCCTAAATCGTTGCACACCACGAAGAACTCTTCTATAATAATAATAATAATAATAATAATAATGAAGTGTTTATTGAAATCACAATGAAAATCACATGTACAAAATTAATTACTAAAATCGTTCTCCAAGGAGTTGACAAAATACAATGTACAGAAAGTTATACCAATCATTTTTACATTTTAAAATTTGCTAGCTTGCATGCATACGGAAAGAAAGAAATAGATCGTCTGTAAGTTCGTGACTGTGGCAAACAGAAATGTTTGGAGTAAGGAAGTCTCGGTGGCACCAGATAATGCAATGGATGAGAAGACAGGTTTTCACATTTGAACAAAAACGAACAAATACAATTGACGCGTCTCTCTTCTATGTCAGGCATAATTTGGCAGACACAATCCTCATCACAAATAATTTTATGAGCTCGCTTTACAACTCTTATTAAACGCGTCGTTATATGACGAGGCAATTTACCAAAAAGTGATGTGCTATAAAGCAAGATGGACATAATCATGCCATGAAAAACAACTAGTAACTTAGATTTGCTAACAAAAAGCTTCAACACTCGTAACACATGTAGTCGTCTAGATGCCGTTCGAATCACATTATCAAAATGATGACCCCATGAAAGAGTGTCATGCCACAAAACACCAAGAATGGTAACACAATTAGTGAACTCAATATTCGGATATTTGAAATCATCCATCGAATCTCTAGAGCATCTAAAAATAAGCTGTTTACATTTGTTCAAATTAAGAATCATGTCATTTGAGTCAATCCATTTCTGTATCACATTCAAATTGTTCAAATCAGACTCACGACGACATAGTTCTACAAGAGTAAGATCATCCGCAAATTTTATCAATTCAACATTTTCACCTTCCACTGATAACCCCGACAGAAAGAGAGTAAAAAGATAAGGTCCCAAAACACTGCCTTGGGGAACTCCCGAAGAGACCTCAACTAACGGTCCCTGAATACCGTTAACATAAATACGCTGACAGCGAAGGGATAAGTAGGAAATGAGCCACTTCAAAAAGCCATTGTTCACTCCATACTTTTTCAAGGTATTCACCAGGCGATTATGCTGCACCATATCAAATGCCTTGCTCATATCTAAGCATGTCATGCGAACAGCTACTGCATCTTTTGAGTCCATAAAACGTGTCACAGCGTCATGAATAGCGATAAGGGCGCTGACAGTTGATCCATTAGGGCGATAAGCGTGTTGATTCCTATCATACAGAGAAATGAAATTGTCTTTCACAGAATTCAAAACCACGCGCTCAAAAATTCTCGATAAAATCGGAGTCAGAGATATCTGCCTGTAGTCATTTATGGTAGGATTGCGCTTCTTCTCTAATGGTCTAACAAATGCATTTTCCAAAGTGCAGGAAAAGTTTTTGTCTCAATAGAGGCTTGAAAAATATCAACGATTGGCCTGCAAATTATCTCAGCGCTTTCGTTGATCAACCTTGCTGGTAGCCAATCAGATCCTTCAGACTGCTTAAACGAAATACCTTTCAGGTGTCTTAGAACAACTTCATAGTCCACAGATATTGACCAATCTTCATCATTCAAGTCACAGAGCACAACATCAGGATTAGGATTGAACGACTGACGGAATTTATGCGTTAACTGCTCAATGAATTCAATACTGAATAGATTGTCATTCGACCAGCTCCTCTTTCCTTGTATTTCTTGCACTATGTTCCAGACATTGCCATTTTCAACTATACGGTTGCTCCAAAGTTGTTTCGCTTTCATAATCTCGAACTTCACTTTATCTCTCAGGTGTTCATAAAGAGGCCAATTTTTAGATCGAAACGCCATCCAACGATCTTCGATTAACATTTTCACCAATGGTGTAATCCACGGTTTGTCACCATCCTTCATTACAATAGTGCGCTGCGGAATAACACTCAAAGCATTGAACATAATTTCATAGAATTTGTCACACTTTTTGTCAACGCAGGTGCATTCATACAAACTTGTGAAATCACTTTTTAGCAGATGATCTAAAAAACACTGGATATGATGAGACCGATAATCAAAAACCGTTTTGAGAGTGACATTGTTCGGGATGTGAGTTGAACAAGAACGAAGAAACACACAGTTATGATCTGACAAGCCAAGGGGTGAACCAACGCTAGCAGAATAAGGATAATAATCAGACAGAATTTCTGGTATCCAAATCTGATCGAGGTGAGCAGTGCCACGTGTAGGCTCATTCACTTGATTAATACACAAAAAAGTATGTTTAAATATTTCGGTCTTGTAATCATTAAAATCACCACAAAAAATGACCTTTGTATTAATGTCTTTCTCAAGGAAATTGTCGAAGGTGTCTATGATTGAATTATTAATGCAATCATGGGAAGATGCTGACAAATTCGGTGGGATATATAAACACCAGATGATCAATCCGATAGAAGGCAAAGCAACTGCAATTTGCTCAATGAACCCTAGATTGGGCAGCGAAACTGGACGGGGGTTAAAAGTCTTCGAAAGCCACAGACAAACTCCACCACCTAGGCGATTTACTCGATCATTTCTGAACAATAAAAAGTTGTCTATCAGAAAGGAATCATCCGGAATCTCATGAGTGAGCCATGTTTCAGTGATAGCAATACAGTCTGGTTGAAAATTGGATACGAAGGCACGAAGTTCGTCCATTTTATTACTCAAAGATCGAACATTCGCTAGGAAAACAGATGGATATATCAGTGATGGTAAAATCAATCTCGAAAATACTTCAACGAATCCCTTGGAACAACTTTTCCCTTATGAATCACAACATCTTCACCAAGAGTCGCTCTGTCTTTTTGCTCTTTCCTAAGTAGGAACCATTCCTTCTGTTGACACTTTGTTCTGTCATTACTTAGATAAACACCATTGAATTTAGTGTGATTCTTCAATACCCTAGATTTTCTCAAGATAGCTTTCTTCACGATACGATCATGGATGGTAACTTTCAAAGCTTTCGGTTTGCCATTGGAAGATCTACCAAATCTGTGAAAATCACTCAATTCAACATCATGGAAATCAAGAACATTCAGTAGTTCCTTCACCATCTTTTTGTCGTGCTCAAGTCTTTCTCCAACTGTTCCGCTATCCTCAGGTAAACCAAAGAAGATAATGTTATTTCTTCGAGCTTCCCTTTCCTCCACCTCCGAGATCAGATCATCCGATAGAGAAACCAATTGGGATATTGATGCCTTCAAGCCATTAATTTCATTCTCCTGCTTTTGATTCGCAGCATATACACTTTCGATCTTATGTTCCATAGTAATTATACGGGTGTTAAGTACTTCAATCTGAGTGTTAAGTTGTTGAAAATTAGTTTTCATTGACGACATTATTTCTTGCTTGATTGATTCAAAATATCCCTCCATATCTTTCAGAGAGGCAAATTTGACGGCATCGTCATTCCCAGAACAAGTCCTCTTCCGTCTTGTCATATAGGTAAAAGAAGAACAGCTCTTGACCAAAAAAAAAAAAAAATTTCGCAACCAGATTCGAACCTAGACCACCGTCAGTCAGTGTCCAACACCTCAGCCGACACACCACTGCACCAAAGCAACGGTATGACCGTCGGAAAGCAGTCTGGATCTTGAAATAGAAAATCTGCGTGCAAGGAATGCCCGATTGATGACGCAAGATGACCACAGTCACACCAGAGTCATGCAACGACAGCCAGAAGCAGAAGTAAACACCGATCACTGACAGAGATCACGACGAAAGGAAATCGACGAATAACAGAATATTCCGTGGGAGAATAGGCACGCGATGAGCACAGAGCGATAACCGAGGCGACGCGAAGTCCAACGATGTAAAAATCTCCAAAATTGACCACTTAGAAGCAAAGAACCAACACTACCAATGACAAGAACACGAGAGCGCACACACAACCGGCAGCCACGACAGTTGTATGACAGTTGTATCTTTTACTTATTCTCATAAAATTTAATCGTGAGCTCAGAATTAATTGATTACTAATATTCACTTGACCAGTCGAGACACGGCTTAGGAAACAATGTGGTTTGCCTAATCAAATGAAGTAATTAGTGATTGGAAGTTTGTTGATTCATAGCTGATCGTTTATGTCAGCACTCATCTGTCCTCCTGTCATTATTGATTGAGTCGTAAAATTCGTCGTTGTTGATCCCCTTATCGGACGCTAGCGTCAGCAACTACGGCTTAAAAATCGCTGTTTGTGAACAGGTGCAGAGCAGACAGTCAATATATAGCACTACACATAACTTTTCACATGCCATTAAGTTATTGAAATTGAGCATCATCATCACTGAAAAATCGCGTCAGATGTTCTTTTAGTAACAATTTTTTGGTAAAAGTTATTACTTGCTGTATCTTTTTGCACATTCAACGAATCTTAAAATTTTTAAATCATCATGAAGCTGAATGATAGCTCACACTATCTGTCATTTTCATTAAAAAATTCTGTCGTCTTCATACTAAAATCCTGCACCAAAGAAAACGTTCAATTTTCTTTCGTAGGGCCTGCTGACCACAACTGACCACTTACGAAAGTAAAATGTACCGGTATGTTATAATAATCTATGGAACATAAGGTTTCATATGGCACATCGTTCATCAAAATGGAAGCAGGACTTCAACACGAAAATTACATTTGAAAATAGGTTAACTTTTTTGTGCAATTATTTTTGAAATGGTATGAATTGCAAAATGAATTATGCGCTTATTTCTTATCGCGAAAAATGCAAAATTTCGTAGCTTGAATTTTCAAAAAAAACAAAATTTGATCTTTTTCTAGAATTTTGAAAGATCATGCAAGAAAGCTCTAGAGCACCCTAGAGCCATCTACATTGAATTAGAAAATAAACAAAAAGTTATATATAAATGAATCTTAGAGCAATATTATCATCTGACATTGAAGAAGTCAAGGATGCACCTTGGAGAATATGACTTTTCAAAGCATTTTTACCTCGAAGGTTTAGGTGGAGGTCTCGGAGGGGGTCCTTGAATAAGATTTGACATCTTCACTGAAGAAGGTTTATTTGGAACTTTAGGTTTGGATGGCTTTTGAGCAGATCTATTGGATTTATTTGTTTCAATTTTCTTCTCGATCTTTTCAGATGTCTGAGGTGGAGGTCTTTGCGATGGGACGGACCTGAAAAGAGAGAAAATGATGATTGTCAGTGAACGCTATTTGTACTCTTTCAGATGTCGTCTTCGCAAATAGAAATAGACAAAATCATCTCACAGCTCTACACCAAATATTGACCATTTTTAAATAATAACATGCAAATGAAATGTCCAAGGCGTGAAATATACCGTAGAAACTAAGTCAAATTACTTGTTAGCTGATTGATGTGTTATCGTTGAAATTTTCAAAGAGAAGCTGGAAAATTGAAATATCTTGATAAATAAAAGTAAGTAGAAAGTTGGAAAGTTCGACAAGGCCTCCATTGATTTAAATCATTTCAACGTGAGTACAATGTCATTAGAGGTCAACGTGTACATTTTCGTATCACGAGATTGAGTAATGCCAGCGATTCAGAGCAATCGAAAGTGGAACAAGAACAGCGACTTTCTAATTGGACGTATAAAGGCCTACTAGCATGCCATATATTGAAAAAGTCCGTCTCACCCCTTAGGTTACTACGTTTACTTAACAAATGATCAACTTTGTTTCTATTCTAACTACTTTTTGGTCTGTCTACATCGCATTGTTGTAGAAGCTGTAATTTCGATTATCCTACAATATAAGCACCATTCTATTATTTTGCTTAATGTCTGAGTTTATACTTCCTATTTAAGATAATCAAATGTCTATTCTCTTGTTTCAATACAATAATAATACGTTCACTGATTCCTGCAATATGAAGAAATTAAGAACAGCATATACTTGCTCGATCACATTTGTGAATGTTAAGTTCTATTTAAATGAAATCGTAGTAATAAAATACATAAATCATGCAAAATCGGTCAAAAGCTATTTTCGGCTTTTCCGATAGGTTCATACGGGATTACTGTCGTTATTGTTTTGGAGGTCACTAGGAGTTAGTTATCGAACGAAATAAAATCGAAATACCAGAAAGACCGCCGTGATGGTATTTGTTTCAATGCAATGATTCTGATAGGCTTCAGCTGATTCCAAATTTCAAAACTAAATATATTTTTATTCAGGGTGGTCAATTCGAAATTCCAATCCCATAATCACTCCGTATTTCTCGGAATCATAAATGTCAAATACTGCATACGACAATCGCAGCCCTCTTTGTAAATACATGTATTTCACGAAATTCCTACTCTATGATTGCTTCATGCATGTACTTCGAACAGGCATGACAAAAAAACAACGAAAACATTTTACTAATGAATGCTGATATTTTTTACTAAGACAGGGTTATTATCCTAGAAATTAAACCGCAATTTAGAAATGTTTAAGTGAATGGGGATACTTAAGGAGAAACACGTTTTTATGTATGTAGTTGTTGATAATTTATAGTGTAGTGATCATTGTTAATAAAAATTTGATGAAAAATAACAAGCTGACAAAACCTAACAATTGTTCGTACGTGAAAAATTACGAAATCTTGGTAAATGATAACAAAGTAGAACAATCTTTCCAAATCGCATCTGCGAAAAGTAAAAACAAACTGAAAATTTATATAAAAAATAAGCAAATCATTTGGCCTTTTGTTTGGATTTCATTCTCCAATTTTTAGAAAGTTTCCTTGAGTGCTCGTTTAATTCGACACTCTCTTCTTCACCCGAAGTGTGAGCATTCTCTTCAGATGCAGAAAGTTTCCTGTTCTTGTGGACCTCCACTTCTCACTCATCCTCTTCAATTTTTGCAATTGGTTTTGCTGTTCCTTTAATTAAACGTCTTCATATCTATGATGTGACGTCACCAGATTTTTCTATTAACATATAACAACTATGTGTTATATGTTATATAGGCATACATTTTGCGTGTCTCCGACACATAAATATGATCCTTGCCAATCCTAAAAGGGATGATTTATCAGGGAAGGGATTTATATATTCTGGAGGTTATTTCAATCGAAAAACTTTCGCTGAACCGTAAGTCAGAATAATCGCTGTTAGCTCAGTGGGCATACGGATGCAAAACGTGTGTGGAGGTCCTACTGGTCGTCCGATAGCTGAGCTGCTTTGCCAATTCAGACAGTACACAAGAATCGCTCCTTTCCCCGGTATCATACGCATTGGGATTGTAATACAGGGTGGCGGCCAGATTTCAAGCTTCAAATTCCCGGGCTATTTCATCGAATTTCCAGGATATTTTTCATTTTGACCAGATATGTTTTCCCAATTATAATGCTCAAATTATCCGGACGCTTCCTTCATCTGTTCTTATCATAAAATCTGAGACATCTCCTGTCTGAATCCTGCCAACAAATTTTGACGTGAACGACATTTGACCCTATCGCGCTCAGTTTTCAAAAATTTTGAATTCTGCAAGCGGTGGTTCCTAAGATTATAAATGTATACTTTCCTCAATTGTCTGCAGCAAAAGTGAACTACGCATAGAATCTGAATGATTTCACTTCGATAGAAAAATTCACTTACTGAACTTTCCAACGATCAAAAAACTTCATTTCTATCATCTGATTTATAGAATGGGTGCATGGTAACCGTCAGTCATGAAATTTGTTCTGATGTTTCCAGCAAAGTCAACTAGAATAATTCAGATAGAAAAAATACAGGAGAATCAAGGTCTCGATCTTTCTTAATTCAGCGAATGCGGTGTAACGCAGCAATGCTACGTCTGTATTGGATTAAACCTTGGCCGAAGTTGCTTTATCTGGTTATTTCTCCGTATTGTATAATTAATTCCGCAACGTTTCTTGAAATTGGTGTTTACTGAAATAAAATTCAGGACATGCGGTAAAAAAATTAAAAATGCTAATATAATAAATTGAGAATACATAGCTTTTGTAAGCATCATGTCTCAGAAGGCAATTTGCTGCATGGAATGTTTTGTGATCATTAGAAAGCACGAAAAAAGAGTCCTTCTATCGTAGTAAAATCATTCAGATCTCATAAACATCTCACGTGCTAAAACTGAATGAAGGTCTGATCATTTGTGCTTGTTTGAAAAAATAGCTAACCGGCTAAGTGTGTGATTAAATGTGTAGACCCAATTACGTTAATTCGAAAAACTTTCATGGTTCTGATTACCTTCAAAGTAATAAACAGTCCTAGCAATGCAAACATCATCAAATTTTACTAGGCTGTCAGCCAATCCCGCATTCTTGAAATGTTTTATTTGACCGTCGAATAGTAATGCGTAGTGCGTTGAGAAATACATACGTGTATATCGTGGTTAACCGGTTAAAGACATGCATCAAGGTCTTAATAGTTAGGCCATATTTCTGGACATATGGTACAGTCTAGCAAAATTTACTTGATTTGTTATTTAGAACGGGTTTTATTGATTTATTTTTTGCCTTTCTGGTATAGTTGTGGCCGGGGAAAATAACAGTATCGCTAGCAGCTCCAGATGGTTCCATATACGTACTAGCGACCCCATTTTGGGTCGCGTCCCCGATATTCGGAAGCCGTGGTCCATGCATAAGTCCTATTAGCTCGGGTGGCCTTCTTGTCGCGATTTACTGTGAGATTTTGGAACACATGACTTAGCTTAGCCAATGATTTTCATTCAAAATACCAACAAAACTCTCATGCACTGTTTTCTTCAACGGTGTAAATGAAGGCGTATAAGCAAACGTTGGTGTTAAGTTGTGCTATTTTTGCTCAGATTTTTAATTGCTCAAAAAGTTGTACACTTGTAAAATATCTTACAATTTATGTAATTGATGACATGAATATAAATGATCATTTAGACATGACTTTTGTAGTATACAAAACTCTCAACTTTAATTGCATAATTAAAGGCTGCATAATTTTGACAATTTGACATATTACCAGTCTGTTGAGAAATTGCATGTAAGCACGTTAAGAAATACAAAAAACAAAAGCAATTTTTTGCCGATCCCTATCGATTGATTGCGAGTTTGTAGTTGCATGTACAAATAAATTGTACAAACGACTTCGATGTGAATAGCCACGAATTGCTTTATAAGATGCAACATTACTGATTTGCGAAACTATATTCTTAGCGATCTCATTATAAGCGACGCGTCAACGACATAACTATCGCCTCAAAAATATCTTTGACACAGTCATGTTGAAACGAAGCAAATTTATGAAGTCATGAATATTTCATTCACTTGTTGTGAAAACATATCGGTTATTTCAACCAAAATTCGAAGAAATTTTATAGAAATAGTAGGCTTAATAACAGTCATGTTAATAGCAGTTGAAATACAGAAATTACACTCATTTAACTTAGTGTTAAAAAATCACAAAATGGTATTCCTGGGCTATTTAAGGGCTAATTGCCTATTTCGCTAAAATTTAAGGGCGATTCCCAGGCGATTCCCGGGATCGGCCGCCACCCTGGTAATATATTAAATGCCCAATTTAACGCTCCAAAATTTCGTTGCTTTTCGATATCATTACAAAAGGGACCAGGCATTACACATTGCGAAGCAATCAATGACTACAAGGAATCTTCCCTTGTACACTGAAATAGTCATTCAGTGTTGCAAATCTGAAGATTGGACACAATTGTTTCCGACTTTTCGTTGCCATTTAAATCAAGTTTTGACAGTTCAAAACTCATATGCCGGAATTTCAAAGTTGCATGCTGCATCCTCAGGTACAATTTGACACATCTCACAGCAAGTAAGCATGCAAAATAAGAGGACAAACTTAGCAGTTTAAAGTAAGAAAAAAAGGATAATGCAGCTGTTTTTTTGCTTATTTTTGACTATTTTATTGAAGCTTTGCTGTATTCTCCTAATCAATTGAAACAAGAATAATAACTACTAAAGCTTCAATGATTTTTAAAAAAAGCTGTGTCATGACCTACTTTCAGGATATATCGGATTGGATTAATGGCAATTGAAGTTAGTTCGGATTCTTCAATCAAAGCTCAATGTCTAAGAAATCAAAGATGGAAATAATACTAAAGGATAGTATCTATGGCAGGTAAAGGACAAATGTCACTTCGATCAAACAAAGCCAGCATAAACTCCAATAGGTGAAATTAGATGCTATACACGTCATTGAAGAAACTTTGGATCTTGAAGCTGATGATATTTCGTATATTTTTCTGCTTATTTGACGCTAATTTAATTTCTTGAGGCATCCATGTTCAATTGCAGACTGAGAATGCAAAACACATTTTGACAAATGATGTTTGAGGAGGCCATGCTTCAGATCGGAAGCTATGGCGTGTATGCAGAGCAGACTTATTAAACTAATATCGTGTTCTTACATGAAACTAACCTGTAAGTCACTCATCGTCATTCAAGGTGGGGCTCAACTGACAGATATGAAAGTGCAGAATCAGAGAGGCAATGTTAAAGCGAGAACACCAAGGTGTCCAACGCAAAACAATCCACTAACTGCGTTAAACAAAAGGGAGAAATTCCTGAAAAATAGGAGCGAGGAAAAGAAAATGTCTTATATTTAACAATAGAGGCAAATCTCTCATACTGCCCAGAAAATGATAGAATGAATTTACGAAATTTCCAAAGAATAGGAACGGAATGAAGGATACCTCGATTATTTAATAATCGAGACAAGTCTGCACCGAATCTACATACATAATATTATATATTGGAGAAATTCTCAAGAAATATATGGTTAAAAGAAGACGCATGTTTTTTGTGCTCTCAATTGAAGTGTGGACTACTCTGGCCAGATAGAGCAAAGTAAAGAAATTCATGTCCAAAAAGGCGCGGGGAAAACAAAACGTCGACCATCTAATGATCAAGGCAAGTCTCTCACTCTGCCCAGACAGAATACATAAGTGAAGTTTCATTCCTCAAAAGGACTGGGATCGCAAAAAACGCCGCTGTACAAGTCGAATATTCATCGCTCACTCGGTAACGAACCGCAAATGTGAGAAGTAAAAAGGCGTCAACCATTATATGACCAACGCATGTCTCCCAATCTGCCCAATTAAGTACCAATGTAAAGGAAGTATGATCAAAATATGTTGATTTTATAGGCAGCAATATATTCGCCCATTTCAAGGGCTTCGTAAATGTCTTTCGTCAATTTGATAGATTCCGAAAAATAAGAAAAAATGAGAAATCCTGAAAATAGATCTTAACCTAAAAAAGATGAGAAAACCCTAAAAATGGGAGGTCTGTGAGACATACTTTGTGATGTTTTCTGAACACGAGCATATTCATTTTCAACATCTGAAAATCTTTCAATTCAAACTTCCGCCATGTGACATTTCGCCGGGACTACGTGAGGAATTAAATTTTCCTCGCCCACAACAACTATATACAACGACGTATTACATGTTGTATATTATTACAACATCAAAATTACTATGTTCTCTGAAGCAAAATCTGCATCATATTTTCTTGAATACAATTTACATGGGAGTTCAAAACTCTGTTCGTCATTAGTTTGCTTTCATCTTTCGTTCTCCGAAGACGAGAATCGACTTTACTTCACTGATTGACATTGACTGATTTCTAAACTGATTAGTTTGATCGCCAGTTGTTTATGCAATGACAGCGTTAATCGCATGAATATGTAAAGAAAAGCAATCGACTCTGAAAAATGGATCTACTGATGAGTTACAGAAATAATGCAAGCAGATTACACATGGATAGCAATTTGAGATCAGGCTACATCATGTCGATTTCCTCTTCAAACGATTTCTTACAGAAGCTTTCAATTTATTTTTATCAAATCACTTCTACAAAAATAAGTTTCAAAAATGTCTTGTTAGCATCCGTATCTATCAAGCTTTCGAAACAGGGATGGGAAAACAAAGTTTGATGCAAATGATGTTGAAATTTAAAAGAAATTAGAACATGAGTTTTGAGATATTTTCGAATTCTTTCATTCTGTCTTCTATTAGTGGATACATATTCTTGTTACAGACAGCTTTTGATTATTCTTTCGCTATCAATCTCTTAAGTTTCAGAAGAGATTTCAGACGGAGATAATGCGCGTATTTAGCATTTCGGATCAGCGAACAAAAGTATCGTACTAACAGAGGTAAAACAATGATGTACACAATTAGTTAATTGAAACACACAAAAGCGAAAAATTCATCATTTGCTGGTTTTTCAGAAGTGTAAAAGAAATAATAGTCATAAGGCAAGCAATTGTATATTATAACTTGTCTTTTATGGTACAAACGGAAATATACAAAGAGAGGGACACTGCATCGGATTTCTTGGTATGGTGGGAGTTATTTGTCGCCAGAAAGTGAGATAGGATACTTCAAATCACATTGGACAGGGAAAGGCAATTATGCTTACTCAGTTTCAACATTTGTAATACGAGTCGAACTGTGATTGATTCAGACATTAACAAAAATTTAATAAATAATGCTTTTGTGAAGTTACTTAAGCGTTGACCATACTGTATGGGTAATCGACTAAGTCGACATGAATGTCCATGTCAATCATGAGTAGTACATAGCCACACCTTTCCACTACATAGCCACTGCCAAAATAATGCAACGAAACTCACAACAATCCTTACTGGTATTTATTGACGTGCTATTGCGGATCATTCAAGAAAATGTCAAGTGAAAAATCCAACCACACTTATTTTCAAGATGTCATTAAACTGATTTCAGCGACATTGACAAGTCAGGAACCTGAAGATGATTGCCGGATAGTAGACGAAAAATTCCGATACGCTATCTAAACCATGTCCTATTCATTGTAGTCACTACTAAGGAACTGCTGAATTGAATTGTTGAACTCAAACAATTGAATTGCTCAGACTTGTAATGTTTGCATATTTATCATGCTTGGGCTACGATTGTCTCCCATGCTTCACGTATCAGTTACCTTCAGAATGATGGGCATGAAACTGATAAGCAAAAAGAAATATTACCAAAGCCTGAAGATGATTTACCTGAGCGAAATAACGTGAAGCATATGCTACTTTAAGAACTAAGGACTCATTAGATGTCATTGGTCAATTCTACGAACGAACAGTACAGTCC
Organism: Prostheceraeus crozeri; assembly: GCA_907163375.1. Lineage (NCBI taxonomy): Eukaryota > Metazoa > Platyhelminthes > Polycladida > Euryleptidae > Prostheceraeus > Prostheceraeus crozeri. The sequence continues at coordinate 35,301 of CAJQUW010000169.1, read as the reverse complement.
TGTCACGGTGTCCGACCAGAAACAAGAGTACATTCATGCACAAAAAAGAGTACATAGTACATAGAGAATCATTTTTTCGATAGCCTTCCTTCACCCCTTATAGACATCCACATCCACAACTGACATTATACTTTGAACATCAAAAATTACAGTCTACAATGATATGCATATACCGTAGTTCAAAAACGAAACAGAAGATATGACTCAGCCAAATCGGCTTCATTCATCAAACACTAATTCAGCAATAATTGAGAGAGTTTTGAAAAAATCACAGCTTTCAACAAATTCGCTTCGTCCTATTCGAATCATTGGAGGAACGCATGACTGCTCTTTTTATCGACACTTGGATAATTTTTTATTGCAATTTTTCTGCTTTCTCATTTGCAGCATCTTTTTCTTTAGAAGCTTTGATGGCAACGTTGTCCTTGCTTCATCATGTCTAAGGCTCTTTTTTGTCAATAATTGCTCCAGTCTCCGCTTCACAGGTCTGCTTTTCCTGTCTGAAGGGTTCGCTCATTATCTGGTTTCTTTTTTTCTTGTTCAATAAAATGTGAGAAAGCATCAATTTTGTGTTTTGCTTCTTCGCGTTTATCTACAATTTGGCTTTTTCGTGTTCTTTTCCAATCGGTCGAAGTACATATTTCGTGCAGTGGAACAAGCCTTCTGTCACGACAGGGACAAAGTGGACGTGCAGTTTGTTTTCATTGGTCAATAAAGCGTTTGAAATCACAACACTGAACAGACAAAGCAGAACGGTGTTTGGTAAGGAAGTCGGAAATTGGGAGAATGATCGCTAGGTTTCGGCGTCCCAACACTCTAAAAACAAAAGAGCAAACTCAGCTTTTTCAGTGTCGGATATTTCTTCTGAGCAGCAGTGTTTTGAACTTTCAACAGCTTCGACTAATAAACTTGGTCAATTCCAGCCTTTCTAGCCTCAGATTCTTAGTATTCAATGGCAATACTTTCGATGACATATTGTCTGATTTAATCATGTGAAGTGAAGCATCAATTTCCTTCGGCGACACTAACGGTCTACGACGTCTATTTTTTCGGTTCCGTGTATAAGACGCAGGAACCTAATTGAGTTTTCTAGTTAAAAAAGTCCGTCTTATATACGGTAAAATACGGCAATTCCTACGAACACTTGCTAAGCATGAAAAGCGGTGGTACTTCCTCGGGAGACAAACTCTTTCGTCTACCACTTGCATTGGCACAAAATTTAGTTATTTACAATCAATATGAACGAAAAAAGAGCTTGGCGGAAATAAGAGTGAAAAAAGAATATTCTCAGATATCCTGAAAAAGTGACTCTTTTAAAAAAAAGTGGCTTTTCTACTCTGTGTGAAAAGAAGCATGGTTTTGTGAGATAAACTATACTAATACGAGCTACATCTCTCTATTCATTAAATACAGTAGCATTCAACTATCTTACAACCAAAATAAATTGACTTCGAAAAGATCTATCCCAGTTTGACAAGCTGGAAACATCTTTTCTATATTTCTAGGAGAGGACTTTCAGTTATAGGAATGCGAGATGAACTATCTACAGAATATGCAATGTGCAATATAAGTCATCATCGGCAAAATAACACGGTCACAAACTATATTACTTTGCAAAGAAAGTTGGGCAAGTCTTTATTTTTGATGGATTATCTTGAGACGGTGTGCAGCGAAGCTCTCAGAATGTCACCGTATTAATTAGTGTGCAAAATTGAAAACTCAGGTAACATATCAAATTGATAAGAAAGCTGTTCATCGAAAATATAATGAATTCATTTTCAATAACAGCGGTCATTAGCTAAATCAGGATTTCGAGAATCAAATGCAACGAAACTTGGCATTGAAACTCAGCATCTTCCAAGCAAAGGATGGCACAAAAAATCAGTTCCATCCGCCCACATTCATTACTCAAAACATTCAATGCCTATTTTTTATCAAAACAACGTTGCCTATATTTCATCCAGTAGCATAGAAACGCGGAGACTCGGTCTGTCATTTTATAAACAAAAAAGGTGTTTTGCAGACTTCTGAAAATGTTTATGTCGTCAAAATATCTAATATTTGATGAAAACCTATGCTTGAGGAATATTGGGTTTCATGCCAAGTTGGCATGCAAGTTGAGGAACATAAAAAGTGAAGGCGTTGCTTCTTGGACAAAACAACGTTTTTCAGCCATGTCGTCATGACCTGGACCCTCCAGTGAAGTTTGGTAGCAATGGGAAGCGCAATAGGGAAATGCAAGGACTTGGAAGTATCGGTCGGTGACGTTAAATCGTGTAATCTTTTTTGTTAATATTCCCAGCACAAATTTATAAAGCCATCTCTCTGATCGAACTTAGTGCTGTTAACATTGATGGACAACAGTCAAGAATAAGCATAAACAAGGCTTTGTTTTAGGGCCTCTAATCTTTGGTACATTCCTGTCCGACCTAGCCTTCATCGACTTCATCGATCTACGAGTACAAGGATTCAGTACGCTGACGATACTCATGTTGTGGTTCCATTGCAGAACTCGTCAACATCGACTCAAATGCAAACAGTCCTCGACAGTGAAACTGCTGACATGGAAGAGTGGTACAATAAAAACAAGCTATCATTGAACAAACGAAAATCAGATATCATGTTATGCGTTAAAGAAAGTGAATTGTACCCATATTTGAAGTTATAAATCCCTCAAGTCAACAAGATGAAGATTCTTGGAGTGACTTTGAATAACCGACTTTCGTGGACTGATCACATTAATGACATCGTCAAGAAATGCAATCGACGTTTTTATGTTTTACACAAAGCAAAGGCATTTGCATCGAATCGTGAATTGCGACAAATTAACAATGAGGTAATTCTTTCATTAATTGAATTCGATAGTCCTGTGTTTGTGCCCGTGCCGAAATTTCTAATGATGAAGCTGGAACGAACACAGAGGCGAGCATGGAAGCTGTTTGGAGTTGACACGATGACATGGAACAGCTGAGGCAAGAAAGGCAAAAATTAGTAAAGGATTATTCAGCAAGATTCTTCGCAATGATGGACAAATTCTTCACAAATGCTTACCGAAGCGTTTACACTACTCAAGACATTTTCTAGTGAATCGTAATCGCTTACAGTTGAGACGACACTGCTTCTTTCCGCATATTGCGAAATTAATGAATAACGCACTGTCGAAAGGTATTTTGAAAAAGCAAATATGTGAACCCCACCATAATTGAAAATTGATGATGGTATCATTATCACTTATGGATGCTTTATTAGCTATCGCCGCTTTCTTACGTTGTAACTAGGGTTGGCACGAAATATTTCGATCGAAATATTCAATTTTTTCGGAAATATCAATTCGGAGCTGAGCACACGTTAGGCGTCGTCAAACCTTCACATACGCGAAGTATAAAATGTAACTAAGGAAAGGAAGGCATGTAGACGTATATCTTATCGACTTCTCGTCTCATAATTCCTAATGAAGTTAAAGCTTTCAACCGTAATGTGTTGTAGAACGGGAACATTGTTTATTTATTTTGCTTGTGCCTCCCTTTGATTTGGCCACTGACCAACAGGCTGTAGGTTTCAATGTTCATCACTTGGTCAGAGGTTCTCTCTGTTTTGCGATAACGCACAGGTTTGAGGGAAAATCTGCTTCTCCAAAAGTGACCCTTCTTGCGTATAGCCGCGATGAGAGAAATTTCAGTTTCCCATCCCGGCCACTACTATAAAGGAATCCATGTCTAGAATAACCGGGGAAACGACTTGGAAAAGTTCCTGAAACCATACTTCGAAATTTCGTTTGTATTTATCAGAAAAAAATAAACTTCGATAAGCTTCGATAAACTTCGCGAAGTATTTGAATTTTTCGATTTCCTCCGAAGCAAAAAATAAACTTCGAAGTTTTGCCAACCCTAGTTGTAACATATTATTTTCATCGTCTTTGAAACATACACTACTATTATTACTATCATTTAAGTAAATTGCTGTGAATGAATATGATATTGATGTACATATCAAAGACATTTTTTAGACATGTTCCGTGAATTGCATTCTAAAATGTTACATTTTCGTGAATCGGTAAAGAAACGAATTTCGTTCAACTGCTAGAATGCAACACTCACTCCGAAAACTGTAGCACATCGAAAACATGATTTTCAATACCTGAGGAGCAAAATAATTTGTGCGACCTTGCTTGTCTGGAGTCAAAACATGTCACTTTGATCTAAAGATACAGCCTGAAATCAGCCAAACATGCTGGAGATGAACTCACATACATGACTGATACGTTGTCTATCAGTAGCCTGCGATCTGCGATGTTTGCTATTGACAGGCAGGGTATGCATGTTTGTTTTAAAACAGGGTCCTACAAATGTGGTTAAAAAGGAACAAAAAAAGAAAATGTTTCACTATATTTTTTTCTGTTCTCTCTCCACTCAAATCTGCTCCACCTAAGGCACAAAGTCAAGCCAGCAAGCTAGGGGTGATACACCTCTCACACACTCGTAACTTCCACTGTCATCTGTAGTAACCTTCTAGCGAATTGAGCACATTGCGGGAAATTAAAATTGTCGCCAAAATTTCCCGCTTTACAATAATCCAAAAGAAATCCATCCTTCAAATATCCTTCATTACACTGAGTAGATGATTTATCATATACACAGACCACCCAGCCGATTCGAATTTAAAAAAAGCGAAAAAAAACGAATCCTTCACTAAAAAAGCGAAAAAAAGCGAACCGATTATTTTTACATCAAGCAATGTAGAATAGCATTATGACGACATAATATGCCATCAAGCCATACACCAACACGAATACTACGAACCTGTGTAGATTGCAAATATTACTTTCTGGTATAAAAATGATAACTTGTCGGAATACCTCTTAGGAAGTATTTTTCTTGAATCTTGTTAAATGATTCGCAATTGCACCAGACCATATATATACATAAAACTAGCTTTTGTATTCTATCAATGATCAGACATATAGCCAGCAATCAATTTAGATTGCTTCAATTTTAGACAAATAATGTAGATTCCAAGATTGTTTCATAGGATTGTTGAAACATAGTGTTGAAAAATCGAAAACTACTGCTAGAAAATTCAGCAGAATGAAGATGATTTTATAATTTCTAAAGTGGTAAAGGAAATTTCTCTAACTGCCATGCTTCCAACTGCTAAATTAGCCTAACACTTTGAACATCTCTTTCATCTGAATATTCCAAAGCATATTGATATTTTCAAGCATTTATTAGAAAATATATAGGGGTCTATCAACTAAAGTCATGCGAAATGGATCATATGACAAATAAAGGATCCTTATTAAGGTTTTACATCAATATGTCAATTATTTTACACCGTGATAGAATGTAGCCTACACAAAAGGCTTGATCTGATAATCATTGTAGTTTTCTTCAGAACTGGTAAGCCTAATATTATGCTATAACATTGCTTACTAGGATGCATTTTTGTAAAGTAAGATAATGCTCATAATTAAGCTATATCATTGAAGCAAAATTGATATTTTATTAGATGGGCATTGTTGCAAACGTCAATTTAGATGTAGAAGTGTCAACTTGTATATTTACTATCAATGAAATTGATATTGCTCAATTATGCAGCCCAATAGTAATTAGATGACACATTTTTCAAAAATGGAATTTTTCCGACAATAGACGGCTGCCAAAGAGAGAAATTTATGTAGTCAATGATTTACATTAATATTCTGTACACTCGACCCTTTCCGTCAAGCTTTTGACTGTAAGTGGGCCTATTCCAGAGATCACAACTGCCTGTTATAAAACATATATTAGTACTTTTTCAATCAAAACTTTACAGTGTAAATATACATCAATATTATAAATCTAAATTGATGAAGACCGACGATAAATTATAATATTGGCTAAATCTTTGAAAACATTCCGTAAAAAGCTATCACTATGCAGCCTACTTCAAAGGCCAATTATCAAGATCATGCTCCATGCACTTCTACTAACATATGCAACCAAGTCCAAGCTTTGAATTGAATTGGAGACAGCCAATATTGAAAAATATTGACTTTATTTTCGTCTTCGTTATTTCTTAATAAATAACGAAAACGAAAATACAATCAATGTCTTTCAATATTGGCTCTTTCCAATTCAATTGAAAACATGACAAATGACCAAGATAATTTATCTAAAACAAAGTCCAAGCTTTACGATTCAAGGTTCTCATTGTCTTGGATCATTGACACCACTTTCTCTGGTTGATGGGCATTCCTATTTACCGACGCATTTGCCAGAAGTCACGAGTTGCTGAAGTACACAGTTAAGTCGATATCGCATAGCTCAGCACACAGAAGCTAGGAAAAGACATTTATATAGCGCGTGAAGTATGACGTAATCACTATGACTGCAGTAATGTAAACGGTGGTCAAATTATTTACAAAATAGTGCATAAGACTTACTGGTACATCTATTCTTCAATTTATAACTCAGAAAGTTTCAGGTGGTTATAGGAAAATAGGCCACACATATCCGATCATATCAGTATCATATTAATTTCTTTATTAGTAAATGCAAAATGATTATTACACACATCAGCTTTTTGCCTAGTTACACGTACTTCACGAAAATCACAGTGAAAGTGACAGTGCAATAAAAAAATTCAACAGAAAATATTCCATTGTGTACATTATCATCTCAAAATCTTAGGCCTATTCATCAACATTATGCAATGCACCTCACTCATTTGCATAAACTGAACCGTTTGTTTTACAAATTCAACATCAATCTTCTAAGACAACTCGATATAGGCTTCCCGTGTGTCTCTGGCAAGCCAGCATGGATTGATGTCTCGAATTCCTTGACTTACAAATTCAATGACATTCATTTGGAGCATGTAGCCCGCATATACTTTCAACATGCATCAATTCAGACTCGTGTAAAAGCTATAGCACCATGGTCTCAAAGTTACTGTAAGAAATTGTGCATTCACCGGAACGCAGTGCGACAAGGCTTTGCTTTCAAGAATTTCTACATGACTTTTTTGCTAATAAGGGCACATTTTCCAATTCCTCTATAATATAGTTATTACATAAGATTATGCAATCGTCTAGATATGCATTCAATTGTCAACACATGGATGATAGCATGACTAAAGTAAAGGGCAACATGACAAAAAGTCACGTTGCGTTGTCAACATGTAAAAAAGGCCTGTACTACGAAACACTTTCCTGCTCTACCAAAAAAGCGAAAAAAACGAATGCCATTCGATAAAAGCGAAAATTCAGGCATATTTTCGAAAAAGCGAATAAAAGCGAAAAAAGCGAATGTCTGGGTGGTCAATAATACACCAGTCCAGTTCTCCTAGATGATATACACATTGGTAAGGATTCCAAGATGAGCTGCAGTATATAATTAAAAATAATAGAATATTAGTCGCAAATGAATATCTAAATTTACCACGTTGTCAATAATAGATAAAAAAAGATAAGTACTGGTAATCCTTGAGAATTAACAAATTTATATTGATTCTAAACATCAATCAGTTCTTTTTGTGCTAACATCTTAGGCAATACAGCGCCTGTTTAACAATCAACATTTAAGATTGATAAACTGAATCACACATAAGGGTCACATCATTAACTAAACAAACAATGACGATTTTATAGTCCGGCAGCCAGAACGAGTTTCTGCAGGGAACGAGGCCGAAAGTGAGACTTTCACAAAATGATGTACACCTTATGCCTAATACGAATCTACGCGTCTGCCGAGTTCTATTGAGTTCCTCTTCTTGTCAGACAGGATCAAAGAAAAACACATGTAAATCCAATGGGACGCAGATTGCAGTTTTTGGCAAAAATGAAATTTTCTATGTTTTCTCTGATTTAACGAAAATTACTAAGCCTACAGTCATAATTTTTGGCATGGAATGTCTTCAGGTCATTTTCTATTATGTGCATGCGCTATTGTCATGTTTCTGATCGGCAATGTATGTGAGAATGTGGTTCGATGTGGATGAAGTGGGCCAACATGTTGGTATTTGCCGTAAGCAAGAGGCTTGCCAAATCTGAATGTGTTTAGCTTGATACACAGGGGTGCATGGACATGAAAATAAATGACCTGAAGACATTCCATGCCAAAAATTATGACTCTGGGCTTAGTACTTTTCGTTTAATCAGAGAAAACATAGAAAATTTCATTTTGCCAAAAACTGCAATCTGCGTCCCATTGGATTTACATGTTTTTCTTTGATCCTGTCTGACAAGAAGAGGAACTCACTAGAACTCGGCAGACGCGTAGATTCGTATTAGGCATAGGGTGTACATCATTTTGTGAAAGTCTCACTTTCGGCCTCGTTCCCTGCAGAAACTCGTTTTGGCTGCCGGACTATTAAGTGAGAAATAAATATTGCAGTAGTTATTATTGAATTACAACAATATCGTCATTCTTTATATATTTTTTGATGTGATACAGTTTGATATTTCATATTGCTGACTGTTGTTGTCATATTTCATGTATGTCTGGGAATAAAAGTGCTCCAACTTTCAACGATTCTATGCAGAAAGTGAAGTTCTAGCGAGATTGATTGAATTGCGAGCTGAACAGCCAGGAAACCGAGCGGTTATTGAATTATTTGAAGATTTTCTAACGAGTACTTTCAGAATTGATCTTCGTCTTCCTTGCGTTTAATCCCGCCTGGGAGCAGGGTCTTCAGAATTGATAATAAATGCAATAAATATTTGAGTGTTTTACTCTTGTGAATATGGTTAAGAAAATACAATGCTTCGATTTCAAGACTACTTTCTTTATAAATTGAATCCTGTCGACTTCTAACAGTCCTTTGTGTACATACAGGTATAGTTAAAAATACAACAATAACCACTTTATCAAATCATTTCGAAAACGATTCAATTTCAATCACTTGATCCAAATGTTTATCAAGCAAATATTATTTGACGGTGAAATTGAATGTTAATATCAAATATTTCTGTCTAAGAAGTAAGCAGCATAAAGATTTTTCTAGAAAATAGTCTGAAAAACTAATAAGGCGTTATCAATGTCTTAAATAAGGTGTAATCAATAGCTCTTCGGGCCACAGTAGCTAGGTACTTGAGCTAGCGATCTGATGGTCCAGAGGTCGAGCTCCAAAAGTGTCATTGGAAGTCAATAGAAGGGCATCCGAACTACAAGAACCACAACACTTATGAAAAGTCTGACTAGGTCATGACATCAGAATCGGCCAAGCCCTCTGCATGGAGGAACAGTGACGTTAAAGCTTCAATGTAATTCCATAATTTCAGTTCTCAAATTCTACATGCACTTTAAAACGTAGAGTGAATCCATGCTCATTCGTAACATATTGATGTTTGTAGACGGCAGTATTTCTATGAGATCTTGCATAAGGTGAATTAATCGATGTTATTGAAATAAGTCCGAACTACAAAGCATTATCCAATTAATTTACTCACAAAGACAATCTCATGGAGTCAGTGAAGGGATAAAGACTATTATATTCAAGTCTAAGGTCAAATGAAGACGCTTGACACTCTTATAGCATTCCTGCTATTGAAATCTTACCAATGAATTCCATTGGTGCGACAATTTCAAACTCTCTCTTCCTGAGAAATGGCGTGACCATGCAGCCAGGATGCGAAGGAGGTCCCTCAGGCAGTCCTATATCACAGCATTTTTTGTGAAGTCCCAACTTTAGTATAAAACTGTTGATAAAAACTTAACTGCATAAAAAATACACTAATAATAGTAATCTGATTGATCTTGCATGATCTATTTCATGACAGACTTGTTTTGCATGTGGACTTATGGGTAGGAATAGTAATTAAATAAATGTATACATGTACAAAGCCCCCAATAACTGTACCCAATGTCCTATGTTACGGGCAATTCTGAGATACGAGAAGTGTTCCGTTCCAATGTGCACGGACAACAGGGGTTCGAGTATACAATGTACTACGAAGTAAGTATTGAAATTTAGCATTTACGTGCGATATAACGTCATCAAGCATGTAAACAGATGATCAATTATCATCATCATCAGCCTATATCTGCCCACTGCAGGGCCTCAGTATGACACTTCCACCACCTGTCTCTGGCTAATTGTGGACTATTAATTGTGTTGCAGAACAGCACAATTTGTCCATGCCACTTTCTTGGCGGTCTTCCTCTTCTTCGTTTTCATTCCCATGATCTCCATGTTGTGAATCTTTGGGTGCATCTGTCTTCCATTCCTGCAATGTGTCCTGCCCACTGCCACTTTCTTGCCTTCACCATTTGTAGTGCGTCCCTGGCCTTTGTCACTCTTCGCACCCATTCGTGCGTCTTCCTTCTCTTCGTTCTTTTCTTTGAGGCGGAATCGTTGTCCGAGATATATGTAGTCCTCGGTTTCCTCGATCTCTATCCCATTTATTCTTATTTTCGATCGTCTGCATAAGTTGTTGAAGATGCACTTTGCTTTTGTGGTACTCACTCTCAGACCGTGTATTTCACTTTCGTTTATCGACTCCTCCACCATGATCTTCAGCTCGTTGTCTGACTGCGCAATGATGAAAATGTCGTCCGCGAATATTAGATGTGACAGTCTTTCTCCTTCAATGTTTACGCCTCTTTCTTCTCAGTTAATCTTTCGGAAAATCTGCTCGAGCGCCGCCGTGAAGAGCTTTGGAGAGATGGCATCGCCTTGCCTGACTCCTTTCATTATTTTGATCTTTTTGCTTTCTTTGTGTAACGTTGCTGTTACAGAGCTATCTGTATAGATGCTCTTTAATAGTTCTGTATAGTTGTCTTGAACTCCTTGTAGTCGTACAGCAGCTAACGTTGATTATGTTTCGATGGAGTCGAATGCTTTTTCATAATCGATGAATGCCAGACATAGAGATAAGTTGTATTCGTTTGATTTCTGCTTGAGCATGTATGTGGTCGACCGTTGAGTATCCACGTCTGAAGCCCGCCTGTTCCCGTGTTTGTTGTGTGTCAAAAGTCTTCTGAATTCTGTTAGATATGATTTACGTGAATAATTTATAAATATTTTATAACAGACAGATTGGACGGTAGTTCTTCAATTCTTTTCTGTTTCCTGTTTTAAACAGCAATACCATATCAGCATTCTTCCAGCTTGAAGGGATCTTTCGTTGTTGCAGACACTTGTTAAATAATTTTGTTAAACTTTGTATTATCACTGCTTCGCCTTCTTGTGGTGTTTCAATTAGGATGTTATCGCTTCCTGCGGCCTTTCCTTTTTATATGCTTTTGAGAGCTGCTTCAACTTCCGCTGGCATGATCATCGGTTCGTGGCCCTGAGTAGTGGTGACTTTTGGCTTCCTGTTACTTTTGTAAAGTTCACCGTAAAATTCTTTTGAGTATTCTGTCTTTGTCGGTTAATTCGTTTCCTTCTTTGTCGTTTAGTGCCGTTATTGCTCCTTGTTCGGCTTTGAACGATCTTTTCGCTTTCTTTGAACTTTTTCTTTGCTCGATAGTTTTTCTTATGTACTCCACATTTTCCTTTCTTATTTCTTTTCTGATGTTCTTCCTGATAGTTTTACATAATTCTGCATATTCAATGTTGCTCCTTCCAGCTCCTGCTCTCTTCATGTCTCTTCTCTTTTTCACTAACTCTCTAGTGTCATTTCCGATTGCGCTTTCCTTTTGACGTGCTGTACGTATATGCTGTTTCTTGTGCACATTCTCCAATAATCTTTATCATCTCTTCTGCGTATTCATTTAGGTCGTTGTCATCCTGCAGACGGTCAAAGCGGTTTTATTCAGCTTTAATTGGAATTCTTCTCCCGTCTCTTTCAACGTGTTTAGGTCCACCTTCCTTGTGTAATTTCTCAGAAGTCATTTCTTTTCTTTCCTTAGATCAATCTTGACTGTTGCTCTCACAGGTCGATGGTCGCTTCCGATGTCTAGCCTATTCAATGCTGCTACGATTTGAAAAATATACGGAGTGTTAGTAATTATGTAGTCGATTTCGTTCACTGTTTCTCCGTTCAGACCACGCCGTGTCCATCTTCTGTGACTAGGTTTTTGATAGAAGCCATTCATGATAAACATGTTATTGCTATGCCCTTGTCCACTAAATGAGTGTTCCCCCCTCTCGTTTCTTGCGTCGATGTTGAAGTTTCCGATGTTGGCTTCTTGTGGTTGTTGTCTTTTGCCCACCTCAGGCTCAGATCTCCCATTATTACTGTGAAGTGTAAATCAGTAAATCAAATAGTTGATCGTAGAATTCTTTCACCTCTTCATCCGTGTGGCTTGTTGTAGGCGCGTACATTCGAATAATTTTCATGCAGTATCTATCGTTGAGTTTCATCCCAACAATTGCAATGCTGATTTTACTTCAATGATATCATCCGAGATTTTCTTATTGATTAAGAAACCGACTCCTGCTTGGCAATTTTTGGATTTTGTGGTATATTAGAAATGTCCGCTTTTTAGCCTTGTACAGTCCCGGACAAAAGTCCTCGATAATGGTCTGAAATACCTTGTTTTACACATCAGCTTACAAATTCGCCTATTCTTCGATACAATTCTAGGAAATTCTTGGGCGTGCTAATTCTTGGAAATGCTTCCGTCAGATAATAGCGCTATCGAGTATCTTTCCTGCTGTTTTTGTTGGTCACACAATGATGAATGGTAATCTGGGACAGCACTGTTGATGCATCATTTGTCCTGTTTCGCCATGACGTGCAGACCTGTCTCACCAACTCGCGCGCGCACAGATCGTCGCTCTCCATAAAGAAGGACTGACTCAAAATGTTATTGCTTCGAAGTTGAAAACTAGCCAATCGACTGTTTCCTATACCATCAAAAGAAACGAAGTGTTGGGAAATTTCCTATCAAGGAGCCGAACCGGACGTCCGCGGGCAACGAGCAAGAGGACTGATGCTTTGATTCGTCGTCGATGTGTTTCTTCACAAAAAATAGCAAGCACTGAAATCTGTGAATCGTTGAGCAACCTTGATTCTGTTCCAAGTGCCCGTACGATTCGCCGTCGCTTCCATGATGAGTTAAATTTAAAGGCCTATCGTCCAGCAAAGAAACCCAGATTGTCGTGCAAAAACATTCGCGATCGCTTGAGTTTTGCGAGATCCCATGTCAACTGCACTGCTGACGACTGGCGTCAAGTGATGTTTAGTGACGAAGTGACTGTTTCACAATTCCACTGTTATTCATCCTTTGTTCGACGTCCACCCAACGCTCGCTATGATGATCGTTATGTGCTGCCAACTGTGAAAAAGCCCTCCAGCGTCATTAACTTGGGATCGATCAGCGCTAGTGGACGAGGGGCACTGTGGTTCGTACCTCAAAACACGTCTGTAGCTTCTCGAAGAGAGTGGTTTGAAACACAACCATTCCAACTTCTCACTCCTTGGCCTGGTTCAAGTCCGGAATTGAATCCCATCGAAAACGTGTGGGGGAAAATCAAACAGAAATTGAAAGTCGCAAGCCTTCATCACTGAACCACCTGAAAGATGTCATTCGTGAAACATGGGTGACAGAAGTTACTCCAGAATACTGTGAAAGACTTATCTCGTCCATTCCACGCCGAATCGCTGCAAGTTATTCGAGCCTCTGGGCGTAATACAAAATACTGACCGTTGATATCCATAAATTGTCAAAATCAAATGTCTCTCTCCATGAATAAAGATAGCTAATGTAAACACTAGCCTTTTGACTAGGAAAAGCTTTGGGATAGTATATGCGAATTCATAGGTATAACAGCTAATTTGCAGACAATATCGAGGACTTTTGTCCGGGACTGTACAGTGTTCATCCTTCCTTCTAGTTTCAGCCAAGCCAATGATATCCCATCTCACCACAGAGTCTTCTATTCTTGCTCTAGTTCTTTAACACGGTCATCACTTTGTAGTGTTCTTACGTTGTACGTGATGTTGACTTCGTTCCATTTCTCCAGTGGTGACAATTTTGAAACCAGTGATTCTTGGCACACTCCTGTGCTAGACTTAACCATTCCAGTGTCACCTACTTGGCCTGGGGTCCTTGCATCCCTGGATACTTGGGCCTTTGTTTTGAGCGAAGTTTCATACTGGGGTAAGGCCAATACATTTCCACGCTGGCCAAGTTGCGGGTTGGAAAAGGCGGTCTTGTGTAGACTACCGCTTGTCGTAACTTTTGCCTAAAGAGGCTCTCTCTGCGTGGCAGCAGGTGGTTTACAATCGTAGTTTTCCTTCTCCTAGCCTTTGCCAGACGAGGCACAACCTGCAAGGCTGTAGGTGGTTTGGAATCACAGTTTCCTTCCCCTATCTCATGTGCTGGCTAGGCTAGGAGTCATGAGAAGCCTTTCACGACACTGGAGGACCACAACTGCCAGTAGGGACATATCCGGAGCCATCGGGTAGATACTGGGGTAAGGTACTACCTCTCATTGGAATGACGGCTGCAGTAGTTTAACGTCATTACTCAATTATATTCACTCTCACAAGATTTCGTTTTCTGGATATTGGTGCGAATGAATGGCACGGCAAGCATGCACCACCGGGAGATGGTTTGATGTAAAGCTGAAAATTACATTAAAATTGTGTATATTGTACTGTTTGATGTTTGTGAACCTGATTTGGTGCATTTGCACGTGACCAAGGCTTCCGAAACATCATGCAATTAAAAATTTGATACCCATTTTGAGGCGTTTTTCGCAAAAAAGGGAAAAGAAAAATCGATAGATGATCCTACAGATTAAAAAAAGCATTCTGAAGCGTAATAACGTCACATTTTTACATTTGTCATATAATGTAAAATTTCTCATCAAAATTTGAACAAAGAATGAGTTGACTTTTGATTACATCATAGAGAATTTGATTACATTATATAACACCCTCGCTAGCAAATTCAACAGTCCAGCAATCTTGTTAGTAATCAAATATGTCATAATCACAGTTTCTGTCGACTAATTGTCATTAATTTTTCACTTATTGCAAGTGCGATCCTTGTAATGAATAATGCAAATCGAATATTCGCAACATAAAGAAATGGTATTTATCGCATACAAGCGCTGTGTTTCAATGGCTCTACTAATCGCTCTGTTGGTTCAAGGTACGGTGAGAATTACCGTTTGTATAATCAGGACAGCACGAGTCCCTCTCCGATAATGTGAAGAAAAATCTTTCTCGGTCGGTCTTTTTGTAGCATCGCCAAGATCAGTATCTTGATGACTTACGTCTCTACTAGAACCACTGAATCGCGACAAATCAATGTACATAAAACAATCGATCGGAAGCAGGAGATGATGAGTGGTCGTTGGCACATGTATAACAGAACTAATGAAAGAGATATCTGACGGATGTTATAACCGATCCGACAGATTGCAAAAATATACCCTCAATAGGAGGAGAGTAATCCTTTAACAACACCAACCATCCATGAGGGTAGTACAACAATTCCTTCAAAAACAGAAAAATGAAGTCCTTGTATGCCACAATCAATTAATGAAGTCCTTGTATTTTGAGATGCAAATTTCAGAGATGGAAAGAGTCGCTCGAACGAAAAGGGATGAGAGTTCACATCGGAAAGACAAAGGTGATGGAGAGCGGATCGAAAGGAGAAATTTTTGCCAGCAGAGTTGATCCGTGTGGCATGTGTGGACGAAGAGTGATGAAGAATTCAGTTTGCTGTACGAAGTGTGAAAAATGGATTCATGGAAGATGTGCCAAGATGAAGAGGGTGACGAGGAGGCTGGCGGAAGGTTTTGAATGCGAGAAATGCAAAGGCAGTGATGAAGGAACTGAAGAGACGATTGAGAGATTGAATGATCAAGTGGAAACGGTGAATGCGTTCAGTTACCTGGGTGACCGCATAAATGCTTCAGGTGGATGTGACGCTGCAGTAGCATTTCGAACAAGACTTGGGTGGTTAAAATTTAGAGCGTGCTGACAGAAAGAAAATTCACGTTGAAGATGAAGGGCAAAATCTATCGCAGCTGTGTAAGACCTTGCATGATGTATGGAAGCGAAACATGGACTATGAGAGAAACTGAGCTGGTCATTCTGAGGCGCTTGCTTGGATTGAATGAAAGTGCTGATAGTTTAGTAAGGGCAAATGGAGTGAGATGGTATGGCCATGTCTTGAGGAGGGATGAAGGTAGTGCTTTGAGGAGAGCGCTGGATTTTTAAGTTGGGGGTAAAAGAAAGCGAGGACGACCCAAGAAGATGTGGAAGACGCAAGTGGAGGAGGAATGTCGCAGGATAGGCTTGACGAAAAAGGACGCATTGGACAGAGGGAAATGGAGACGAGGTGTGAAGGCGATTGTGGCACGATAAGGTACATCCGGCCAACCTCGGACACGGGAAATCTCCGGATTAAAACTGGATAACTAACTAACTTGTAATTGAAGTCAATACTTCGCACAATCCCCTTTGATGACCGTGTTGTTTATTTATTCATACTCGCAACCAGCAAATCATTGTTAGCTAAGTCTGTTGATGATTCCTGACACTAGATGAAATGGTTATTCAGGCTCATTCAGGAGTTAGGAAAAGCTGAATAACATGGAACGGCTTTGATGACGTGTCTGATAATTCATAATCCCTTATTAACACACAATCTGTTGTTCATCGTCCATACAGATGTCTTTTGTTCCTTCAGACACAAAAGCTTCTTCGCAAATAATTTTCCTGCAATCATAGATAATCTATGAACTCCTGCAAATCTGAGAGGAAGCAACTGCTTCTTGTTACGATCCTTTGCTTCCAGAACTAACTATTTTTCATGCTCCTACATATTAAGATCTCTCTTCATAAAGAAGAATGGTTTGTTAGGAAATGCGCACTTCAGCAGGTTGTCGTGCCATTGACATTTCTCGATCGATACATTTGCACACCTACACCTACAGTCACACGCACTCAATAATTCATTAGTCGAAGTCAGCCAATCAAACATCATTATAAAGAAAAGAATTTCTAAAAGACCATCGTTTCATGCAAAAGCATCGACCTGAAATTATACACTATCTGATGTTCACAACATAATTGATAGATGTCTTATCACTAGTTCCCAGAATGAATACCATAAATTCTTCACACATGCTAACAAATCACCGCATCACACTTGCTAACAAGCGAGACAAAGCTGCGTCAAACTTGCATAAATAGCGATAAGCTCCCTCAATAAGGTTTCCTTCCAAAAAAACGCTGCCAAACTTGATATAAATGTATAGGGATGTCTATGAACAGAATTCGGGATACACAACCGATACTACAGAGTTTTAACGAGCGCCATAATCTTATATAAACATGATTAAAAATATTACCTATCTAACAATTGGAGATACAAAGCATACGTTTTAAATTAAAAAACAGCTGCAGCATGGATTTATCATCGGATTGAATAAAACACAAATTCAAAATTATCTTTTGATATATAACTGATTTCCTGCATAATACAGTTTAGATTCATGACATTGGATAACTAATGAACTTACGCAAGGTTCTTAAGCCCTAATCAGCCCAGGGCTGCAACTCTTATCAAAAATAAAAACCGGAAAGTCAAATCGGAATGGGCCCCCTAAAATACGTAGCCGTGGGACCCTTGAAGTAAAAAAAATACGATCATTCGGCATCACACAATCCAAAAAGTTTTGAAATCGTTCAAGCAGAAGTTGGGTCTGCTGTAATACAGATGTTCATGAATCCTCATAGTCAGCAAGTAAGTAAATGGCATAGTATTTTTACTGATGCTTTTCATAAATTGATGCCGAATGTCACTGAGGGTAAGAGTATCTTCATGCAGGAAGGAGTGCCAGCGCACTACTACCGAGCGATCGTAAATTATTTAAACAATAATTTTCCTAAATCTTTGATTGACCGCCATGACAGTTTGTTGGAATGACCTCTGATATCACCACATTTTAATTGCTTGTGATTATTTCTCGCTTGGATACGTTAAGGAAATTGTGCATTTAAGTCATCCTATACATTTGGATAAACTGGAAAACAAAATTTGCACCGTTTTTCACCAGATAGTCGAGCGATTGTGTAACATGCTCTTGCGCTGCTCCTCGAAGAATTAGATTGTGTTCGGGCAAGTGGTAAGCGAGAAGAAAACAAATTGTTATAGAAGTCGGACGTGAATGTAAGATTTTGTATTACTGATTATGCAGCCCGGCAATGTTATGCTTCAGAGACCCTTGAAGTCGTAAATCGGCAAGAATGGTGCCGATTGTTGCAAAACCACCTGCAATAATACAGCAGATTATCGATTGGATTATTGAGTCGTAGAGACGTTGATAGAACTTAAAAGCTCTAGGGCGTGTCTCAAGTGCTTTCAAATGACTTTCAACAGAATTGGGGCAACTTTGAAGTGGACTCCGACAGTAATTTGATCGTAGAATTAGAGCAGTAAAGCGATGCACTTTTTGTAGAAAATTATACATATATATATAGGCAAAATGGTGCCCAAAATGGCATTTTCAACATAATTTGTGTCTCATCTTTAGGTTTTCTAACCTCCTGCAGTGGTTTCTGCACTTACACATTATCTCCTACATTACTACGTACTTCAACAACGCGTCAAGTACATTCTATCAAAGTTCTAAATTACAAACTTAAGTTAAAAAATGACCACAAAATGGACTAGGCATACCACACCTGCAATTGCATTCTTTTGAACTGGTTATTGAATCATAATTTTTGGAAATTTCACAGCCTCTTCACTTTTCAAAGCAAATGGAACAAGTGAAAAGGAAGTAGGCGACATTTTACAAGGTGTTCCATGAAAGTACTTCTTAATGTGAATGATGAACATGAGTTTTTATAGGAGACACGACTACATAGCATGTCTACTGGAAACGTAACTCAAAATTGATGTGGCACTATGATGTTAAATGTCAGTCAAACAACATAAATCAACATGGTATTCTACAAGCATAAGGACGTGTCCACGCCATTCAGCCCAAAACACTAATCTTCGACTTTGGAATTCAGCCTTTGTTATATTTTAGCTAAAGCTTTGAATTTCATAAATCTTCAAGTTTCAGAGCTTAAAGTTGTACACATTTGAGAAAATTGAAGAGGGACAGAAATCTCGTGTTGAAAGAGGAGCAGAAAAAGCAAAAACTTTAAATTGTATCATGACATGCAATGTACATAAGAAATGATCATTGGTATTAAATATCTATTGAGAATCAAAGCTTATAATATGTGGTCACAAACTAGGCTGAACACGCACCGAAGTAATTGTCGTATTTTTGTGAAATATTATGAAGATACGATCAAAAAATCCATCAACATACACATCTTAAACAGATACGACACGTTAAGGTGCCCCGGTAAGGAACAACAACTTTTCCTTTGACGTCTGACAGCAGTTGATCAAAGTAAGAAACTCACGATCATTCAATATCATAGAAACCGGTTTGTTTTGAAAGCGTTGAGGCAGAAGTTGGGTCTGTTATAATAAAGATGTTTCTGAATCCTCATAGTCAGCAAGCAAATAAGTGGTGTAAAATTATTACTGATGCTTTTCAATCATTAAATTTAGGAAGGTGCACCAGAATGCATGACTCGAACAGCCACTATTTTCAGAAGAGCTGTTTTCGAAGGTTAGACAGAGTGTACTACAAGGACACCTCTACCTGCATCCCCCCCAAACGCAAAATCAGCATGAAATTATTAAACGCTTGACGATTTCAGCTCGATGCAAAGACTGCATTTTATCGAATAATCTAAATGTAGGCCTATGGATAATTTTACATAAGTATTTCGTGGACACCTTTCCTCAATTCGTTCACAAATTTTACATTTAAAATGAAGAGGCACTATTCTCGTGCAGCTTCATTTTCCATTAATCATGACATGACGTCATATGATCAAGATATCGTCTTTATTGTGAAGAATTTTCATGAAACCACTAGGAATTACTGTTCATCTGTTCGTCGTTTGGAAGACTGATTCAGCAGAGCGATTTGGTCACAGCAAATATCTTCATACAAAATCCATGATCAGCGCGGTCTAGATGCTTGGGCAGGCATTTCCTCAAGCCTTCTTCTTTGGGAGAGCTATTATTCTTTCGAGAAATCGAGAATGTGTGGTAAAATCTTTCTTTCTATGCTGTATAAAATTTACCGAATGTCATGAAGGATGGGTATATCTTTATGCAGGATGGAATGCCAGCACACTACTACAGACCCATCGTAAATTATTTAAATAAAGATTTTCATAAATCTTGGAATAACCGTCATGGGAGACTTTGGAAAGGCTTCCGATACCACCAGATTTAATGCCTTGTGACTTCTTTCTTTTGGGCGCGTTTAAGAAATGGTGCATTACAGTCATCCTATGCATTTGGATGAACTGGAAAAAATCTGCACCGCTTTCTGCAGCGATTGCGTAGAGATATGCTCTTGCGCTGTTGACCGAAGAATTAGAATGAGTTCGGGCAAATGATGAGCAAGTAGAAAATAAGTGTTGTAGCAAAACGTTAGCAACTGTTTTCCTTTGAATTATGAATAACTTACAGAAATTAGTCATTGAGTCGCGAATTGCTATTGCATCAACAGCTTTGAAATTATCACTGACGGAATACGTCACATTACATAAATTAAAGAATTTTTTACTGATGCCACACAGCATAAATTGACGACTAAAAACTGTCGCACTTGCTCAATGTGAGGAAACAGAGCTCTATATTGTCCTAAATATTACATATTACAGATCTCATACAACTTCATATGCTTGAAATCTGAGATGATGCCCAGACCACGAATGGAGAATAGTTAAGAGATGAGAGCAACATTTGATACAATCCATCAAGAGAAATACAGCGTTTCTGGATCTTCAGCCATCATCAATGTGGTACACCTGTAAAGAATCAGTAACTCATAAGCGGACAAATCACCATCCGAAATACAGACATCTACAGTTAATGAAAGAGATGTAGTTGAAATCCCATTCTCTAAAGCTCGTTTCCAAAAATTTGAAATTCGCTAACACCAATGCAAATAGCTGATTCGTGTTTGCGCTTCATACACAAAGGTGAGCTGCCGAATTTCCAAACACATCCACCTACAGATGGTTTGTGCTGATGACGTTGCTGATTTTCACACAAAAGGGTACTGCACTGATGACGGTTAAAAAGCCAGAAACGCTTTTTTACCGAATTTTCACCCCTAGCACAGCTATGAGCCATGGACGAAGCTAGGGGTTACTCAATGAAAAGCAACATATTGTAATATTTTAAATAAATTAATAAAAGGAAAAACATCTTCTAATCTGATTAAGCTGTCCCCAACAGAGACCTGTTCGCAAGCCTCTAGGAAGTATCAAGATTGTATTGGTCACGGAAAGTGATCTGGAGAATCTGATTTCAAAGCTGTGCCGTGCGAACAAAAAAGCTTTTCGAGCGACTCACAGTACGTGCGCGCTCTAAGCTCACATGATAGCATATGAGTGCATTAGCTCTGCATGTGCTTCTGGAGAAGATCGTAGGTTTGGGTACGCACTCATTTACTGCAGAGCTGCTTCTACCGAAATAGTATCTGTAGAAGAAACTGAGTGAAGCAACATCCCGTCTGACGGAGAGCGGCTGCAACTTGTTAGCAAGTCTTTCACCCATAAGATTCTTAACACGTTTCTCAACCCGTTCAAGGAGGTTAAGATGCGTTTGTGGGGCGCCGGCCCACAGATGACAACAATACTCCATCAGAGGACGGATAGTGGACTTGTACAGATAGGAGACAGTCTGTGGTGGAAGATGGCTGCTGGCACGATAGAGACTACCAATGCTTTGAGCTGCCTGTTTGCTGTTGTACTCGATGTATGATTCCATGACACGTCTTTCGCAACCGCCAATCCAAGGAAGGAGATGGAATCTTGTTCTCTGATCCTATTATCTGATATCTTAATGCTATGATCATCATCATCACCTTTAAGTCGTGAGCACAGAATACTCTGAGTTTTTGAAGGATTGAAGGAAACAAGCCAATTGGCGCCCCATTCTGAGACTTCATTAAGAACGTCGCATACCTGCTGACGTTGCTGAGTGTTCTTAGCAAGTCGCTCATTGGAATTGAAGAGTGTCGTGTCATCTGCATACATCACCAATTTACTCACTAGGCAGTCTGGGAGGTCGTTGATGTACAGCAGAAAAAGAGTGGGTCCCAAAATTGACCCTTGAGGAACTCCTGCATTGACAACCTTGGTGGAAGACTTTTGGCCATCTAAGAAGACAGATATCTGCCGGTTACTAAGGAAAGAAGCAAGAAGTTTGTGGAGTTGATCAGCACCTCCATAAGACTTAAGCTTCCTAAGCTGCCCCTGATGCCAGACTTTATCGAATGCCTTGGAAATATCCAAGGCAACTGATCTCGTCTCACCTCGTCTGTCAAGGACACGACTCACATGTTCAGTGACACATGAAAGAAGATTCGCAGTTGATCGAGAGTGCCTGAAGCCATACTGTTCTTCTGATAGAAAGTTCTGAGTTTCAAGGAAGCTAACAATATGTTAGTCAATCACTACTTCAAAAATCTTGCCAGCAATTGGAAGCAGGCTGATAGGACGATAACTAGATGGAAGAGATGAGTCAGAACCTTTCTTTGGAACTGGAACCACGGAGGCTACTTTCCAACAAGATGGAAACTCACCGGTGGATACACATCTACTGAACAGTTTGGATAATAGTGGAGAAAGCTCAGCTGAGAGATGCTTGAAGACCTAAACCGGGATGCCATCTGGTCCACTAGACTTAGAGCTATCGAGACCTGCGATGATCTTTTTGACGTTTCGGACTGTGACTGAAGGAGGACTTCCTGTCTCATCAGTGCGCGTGGGAATTGGAGGTGGAGGAGGTGGAATTCCACCACCATCGTCTAATGATGAATTCTTCGCAAACTCCTTGCAAAGAAGCTCGACTTTGTCTGATGAGGTTGTCGCCATAGAAGTACTGACTTCGGCATGACGAAGTGCTGGGATGCAGGATTGTTCCTACTGGTGACACTTGGGGTCGGAGCTGACGTATTCGAAACGTGCCGGTCGGTGGCCGGCTTATTAAAAACCGGTCGGTCGGGGATAGGACGGTGGCTGGCGTCTCTGTACCGGCAGGTTAACGCTTTGATCGTCAGACATTATTTGATCACCTTATGCCATTATACTTTATTGAATTTCCACAAAGTATACATGAAATGCATGAATGGTAGGACTACTGATACTCCGCATAAGCAAGAGTTACCAATTCCTGCCTACCTGCCTATAACTCGTGCCTGTGAGGCGTTGAGGCCGCTCTTGACACCATTCGTCTCCAAGATGGTCGATCCAGGGCCAACTCCGATGCGTCATCCATGGAGATACCGAGTTGATTGAGATCTTCGACAATCACGTCCATCCATCGTGTGTGTGGGCGCCCTCGAGGTCTTCTCCATCCAGAGGCTGTCGGATTGAAATCGAGCACACGTTTCGTTGGCAATTCACTAGGCATGCGGAGCATGTGCCCCAGCCAACGCATGCGCCGTTGAGCTAGAAGGCGTGGTAACGGCGGTTGGAGTGTGCGTCTGCGCACTTCATCGTTGGTGATACGCTCTTGCCATCTGATGTTGAGTACTCGGCGTTGGTATCGGTTGTCAAAGCACGAAGTCCTTCTACCTTGCGTTGCGGAAAGAGGCCAGGTTTCGGAGCCATAAAGCAAAACCGAAAGAACATTCGCGTAATATATTCTCATTTTGGTCCGGTTGCTGATATTCCGATGTCTCCAAAGTCTTCTGAGCACATCATTTGCTAGAGCTCTTCTTCGAGCCAGTTCTTCGTCAATACCACCTCGCCTGCTAATCTTCGACCCCAGATAGATGAAGTTTGGGACAACTTCCACTATGTGATTGTTGACCACTACGGACTGTGGGGGTGTGCTCTCACTTATCATCATTAACTTTGTCGTGGAGTAGTTGACTTAGAGGCCCAATTTCGAAGCTTCATTGACATAGATGTTGATGGCTTGAATGAGGGAATCCATATCAGGAGCGAAAAGAGCAGTGTCATCTGCAAATTCGAGATCCGTTAGTCGGTAGCTACCCAGCTGAACTCCCTGCATCTGGTCGTCAACTTTCTTCGTTAGGTAATCAATAAGACCATTGAACAATTCTGGTGCAACTGAGTAGTAAGCAAGTGACAAACACCAGATAGCGCAAGATGGCCGCCGTCGCTGACGTCCCCCCCCTCTGGAACGACAGAGTGTCGTGGTCGGCCGCCGTGGTGCTTCGAGTCTGACTGCCCCCCCCTCTGGAACGGCAGAGGTTGTAGTCTGTCGTGGTGTGCCGGCCAGGTTGGTCCACGTTCACAAAATGTTCGCTGACTCCCCCCCCCTCTGCAACGACAGAGTGTCGTGGTGGACTTGGGCGACCGCCAGGATTAGTCTTGAGGCTATAGTGTGTGATGTTTTTCGTGCAATCTGCTGAATGTTGGGTTGTAAAATGGGCTGTTTCGAGTGGAAGGAGTGGTCGGATGAGAAAACGGAGGCCGGATTTGAAAGCTAAGAGTGAGACAAATTCACTGAAAGAATCGGCTTGTTCATATCTGTCTTCGTTTAGATGTGAGATGCCATTTAAGATTTTGGGAATTTGAATTTGGTTAGATTGAGTTAGAGTGAATTGAGTTAGAATTTGGGACGTTTTGGGCTGTAGCTTCAAAACGAAGCATCGGATTGGAAAACGGATTTCAGATTTGGAATCAGCGTGAAATTCTCTATCTGTATGATGAGTTTCAAGGCAATCGGCGAGAAAAAATTTTCAACATTTTTCGAAAAAACGACAGAGTTAGAATTTGGGACGTTTTGGTGTGTAGCGCCCAAACGAAGCATCGGATGAGAAAACGGATTTCAGATTCGGATTCAGCGTGAAATTCTGCATCGGTATGGTGAATTTGAACGCAATCGGAGAGAAAAAATTTTCGCTGACGTCCCCCCCCTCTGGACAGCTCGCTTCGATTTTGGCTTCCAGTGGACGGATTTAGTCGTGCCATAGCTCGTTTGAAAGCTAAGAGTGAGACAAATTCACTGAAAGAATCGGCTTGTTCATATCTGTCTTCGTTTAGATGTGAGATGCCATTTAAGATTTTGGGACATTGGCGAAAAAACGACAGAGCTAGAATTTGGGACGTTTTGGGCTGTAGCTTCAAAACGAAGCATCGGATTGGAAAACAGATTTCAGATTTGGAATCAGCGTGAAATTCTCTATCTATATGGTGAGTTTCATGTCAATCGGAGAGTTTCAAGTCAATCGGAGAGAAAAATTTTCAACATTTTTCGGAAAAACGACAAGTTAGAATTTTTGCGATGGCTGCCTACTGTAGAGCCAAAACGAAGCATCGGATGGGAAAACGGAGGACAGATTCGGATTCAGCGTCAAATTCTACATGGAAATGGTGTATTTCCAGCTCAATCGGAGCACTAGAACCGGAGATAGACGGATTTTTAGTGTTTGGATGATGGGTATTACGTCATCAGCTGATCGCCACACACTATATAAGCTGGGAACCGACGGAGACTTGTCATTTAGAGGAGAACGATTGTCAAAGGTAGGTCGTTTCTCTGAGCTCCGATGATAGCTTCGGACATTCCAAATTCCGGGTTTCTGTAAGAAACCGACTTAGAAAATTTCATTGCTGATATCAGCTAAGCCGTCAGACTTAGAGGTTCGCCAGGAGATGGCCTTCGTCTCCAGGCCATAAAAGACTCCAAAACTTTAAAGGCTTGTAACTTTGCTTCTACAAGTCCGTTTGACTTGATTCAAAAAAGGTTCGGTCGCTATTGACCTGCCCTAAGTGATAGACTACTTATAAAATTTCATAAGTAGTGCTAAAAAGTTGAAAATTTTAAATTCACTATTTTTGGAGGTTTTCTGGGGTTTTCGACCCTGCTGAATTCAACTAAGACATTTATAAAGTTGTGGGAGGCGAGCTTCGGCTTGGAATTTGCAACCTTTGTAAACAATCCACTGATTTTTATGTCAAAATCGGGGTCCGGATACCAACACAGTGATATGACGCACGCTCTGTCCGCGGGAGGTTGGATTTGTGGGCCGAGGCCTTGGAGTTGGGATAAGATCCCCTCTGAGTAATGCCTGTAACGGATTCAAAGGTTCGACACTTTCCACCAGTCTCACAATTTAGCTGTATGATTATAAGAATGACTGCCAATGTCGCCTGTTAGTAATTCTATTTCATCCTTCCTTTACAGATACATAAGTTACAAAATGGGAGGCAACTCAAAGTTTCATTTTAAAAAGTGCCTATGTGGCGAAGTCAAGCGAGGTGGCGAGTTCAAGCGCCATTTGAATAAATATAAGGATGCTCCCAATGAGCATAAAGAATTAGCTGTAATATCTGGCTGTATTCATTGCTTAAAATTTACCAAAGGCAAGCAGAATGAGGAATTTGCACTACTCACTTAGCATGTCCAACCACAAAGGTTGCCAATTACACGACATCGGACGTTGGCAAAATGATAGTCAGATACTTCAACGAAACATCCGACGACATAGAAACGGATCTAGATAAAGTGATACAGTCAATCATAGGATCCGATCACAGTGCAGCAGGCAATGATAAAAACGTTGATACTGAATCTCAGGAAGGAGTCGCCACAAACAAAGCTGTCGAGAAGCCAATACTCGACGATGTAGAAACGGATCTAGATAAAGCGATACAGTCAATCATAGGGTCCGATCACAGTGCGGCAGGCAATGATGAAAACGATGATAGTGAATCTGAGGAAGTAGTCGTCACAAACAAAGCTATCAAGAAGCCAATACTTCACTCCTCCCCCAAAACAACAAAGGGGATTAAAAAACAGACTGAGCAGTGGTGTAAAGACAGTGAGATCGCAAAAGTCAGTCAGGAATTTGCTATAAGGAAGATAAAAGACGAACTCACCCGATATAAGAATAAGTGCGCTGCGCTCAGGGATGAAAATTTCAGCCTCAAAGCCCAAGTGTCGGAAATACGTAGTTTAAAGACACAGGTAAAAAACCTAGAGCCCTACCAACAGAGAGCAATCACCAGCGAGAAGCGGGTAGATGAGCAGGTGAAACTCATTAAAAGTTTGAGGACCAAGGAATAGACGCTCCAACTTCAACTTGAGCAGACAAAAATTGAGTCTGGTTGAGGCTAGAAACGTCACTATGAAGGAGAAGCGAACAACACTTCACCTTCCCATTACGTCTAGCAGAATTGTTGATGATATTCTGATTCAGAAAGAGGAGTTAGATTGTTCCTTTGAGTGCTACGAAGGGGCAATGCCAGACATACGCTGTCTCCATGTCTCCATAACACATGATGGAGAAATTAAGGAATTACGCCACCGGAAGCGAAAACTGCCGGCCAAGTACTTGCCTCAGCCATCACCATCGAAGGGGTCACGAACCGGCTAAATTTCTCTTATGGTAAGTTAATATCATCTCTATCACTTGAATATAATTTCATCTATTTTTCCTTCTATTTTCAGATACGACGAGAACGAACCAACGGCTCTCTTAAGGGCCACCATGGGGCAAGACATGATAGAACCTCCACGCGGTTTGCCCTGGGCAGTCTTCGGACTGGCGAATACTATCATTAAGTTGAATCTGCTATCAGTCAACTTGAACGTTGCAAATGAAGTTCGGTGTAATACTTCCTTTCGACGGGCGTTCCTGTAAAGGGCGGCGGTGAAACCCGTAGCTATGTATACCGCAAGGGACATTCGGCAATGGTCAATCTTGTTAAACCTCTCTGCGTCATGTTTGCAAGTGATTGCCTCTGTCTCAACGTAGTATGCATTCGCGCCAGGGCGACATTTAGCCAACTGTCGAAGGTTGCCTAAAACTTTCCATTGCATACGTTATGAGAACCATGAGTTCTACCTGTCTCTATCAATGAGACGAATTGATGAATGGAATGAAATGGGAGGACATTCATGCGCCACACGCAACATAACACACTTCTCTCTTCCGCAGTCTAACAAGCTCTTTACACATGGATCGCAGTCGATTGCTATACCTGTATCAGAAGTGTAAGCTATCTTAATTTTATTTAACACTATTTCATCTACCATCATCGCCCATATGAAATGTTATAAGATTTACAAGTTAGACAAAGCGTGCTACTATTTCCAAATGAAAAAGTATACATGGTTAAATCATCCACTGAAGTCCCATTCAAGTAAGTCAGTATGAAAGCAAAGATAATACGAAATAAAAATTTATTATGGCATGTATTTCAAAAGGTCTTCATCGTCAATATCGTCCCAGAGTCTGGCTTCACATAGATAACAAAAACAGTTCAGTTGCTTTAATCGTTCTTCTACTGCGAGCCTCACTTTGTCAATATACTCCCACTCCGCCATAGTTCGTGGCTGGGAGTTAGGGGTGTACCACTCCCATAATTGGTGGAGGAATTTCGTGCTGGTGATCTCCATCACATCGTCAGTATCGTACTGGAGATACTTCCACCTCACGCCTGTTAAGTCGGGACACTCCTTCTCACATACACTCTCCTCTTCCTCATCCGCTGGTAATGATAACTTTCTGATATTTCCCAGTCGGTACACCTTCTCTACCTTCCCCTTCGTTGGAGCGTTTGGTGCAACGAGCGCCTTTGGTGTTGAGCATGGAGAAGAGAATTTTGTGTTTGGTGTTGTCGGAGGGCTTGTCATGTTGACTGTGAATAATGACTTTGAAATGTTTTCTAATTCTTAAGTATCAACAAGCAACCAATCAGAATGAACAGCCAATGAATGATGAACATGAAAGTATATATGTAAAGTGACATCCGTATCATTTCACTCTGTCTTTGAGACGTATAAGTGAAGTGTTCTCTAGCGAATTCTGTTATTATTTGAGGTATACAAGTGAACTGCTATCTCATGAATTCCAAATTTGAGTGAAGTCTCTATCTTGTTGAAGTATCAAGCTTAAACATAATTTCGTTCAAATGGTAAGTTGAAGATTTCCTCTCTCATCTCCCTCAAACGTGTGGCTAATAGCATCTTCCTCAATTTCAGGCATCAACTTCATCACCAACGCCCTCCTTTCTCGAGGAAAGTTTAGAGTTATTGAGTCAAGGTAGGTTGTAACACTACACTGAGGCTTGAACAGAGATGATAGAATGATTTCTCTTTCAGGTGATGTGAGTTCCACCTCAGAACTGCCGCGACATGGCAACGAGTGGGAATGTGCTGACTGTGGGCACATCTTCACGAGGAAATGGGATCTCACCCGACACATCAAGCGAGGTGTTTGTCGACCTAAGCCGGCATCAATCTCCGAAGGTGGGGATGATTCTGTTAACGTCGTCTCCTTTTCTTGCGACTTGTGCGCTCAGTCTTTCGAGACACGTTTTGAACTATCTTCGCACAGACTTCAACATACACACACGAACGATACCTACACCAACGGTACCTCCTCTATCCGACTCACTGAAGTGTCCATAAATAATTTAGTGAGGAACTACCAGATGGACTCCTCAGAAACCATTGCTAACTTTGAGGAATGGTTTCATCAAAATTCATCATTGATAGAAGCGCTCTTCAACAATTTAGACAATTTTAGGATGAAGGCGCTCATCTATCTTAAAATAAAATATGTAAAAATCGACCACCATACTGGACAAATAATATAGAGGTTAGAGTTTCACATACCCTCCTCTCCTGCAACCGAGGTTGTAGACTATGAGTCTTGGATAAATTTTCACATCCAAGGATTAAAATTAAATATTGATAAATTTAACGAGCGCGATAGCGGTCTCATTTTTGACGGCATTGAGTCCGCCTTATTTAAAATCAGTTTATTAGGAAATCATAGTGGTCGAGGCTCCTTTAAACTTCCAAAAAATTTAAAAAACAAAACAGCAGTCATCAATGTCGATTGCGAATCGCAATGTTTTAAATATGCTGTCCTCTCCATTCTCCACTATAATGACATCAATGCGAATCGAAATCGCACATATAGCTATAGGCAGTGGGAGAATGAATTAAACTTCGATGACTGTAATAGTGACGATATGAAAATTAAAGATATAGAAAAATTTGAAAAATTGAACAACATTAAAATAGTTCTCCATGTCTGGGAAAAAGGATTGAAGGGTGTGCGCTACAACTCGCGTTCAAGTTGTTATGAACGTACAGTAAACCTGTTATTAGTAAAACAGGATGATAGTGAGGAATGGCACTACTGCGGTATTCCCAAAATCTCTCGCTTATACCACCACTTAGAAAACTCTAGTAGAGAGTTATATTACTGCGACAGATGTATTCGCCACTTTAGGAGTAAAAACAAATTTGAAACTCATTATGAGTGGTGTAAGCGAGGTAAACTGCAAATGGAACGCATGCCCAAAGATAAGGAGTTTTCATATAGAGAGAATGGCGATGAACTAAGTCCTCTTCGTGTCATCTATGCTGACATCGAATGTTATATCGATGATAACATCCATCGACCAGCAGCCATTTCCTGCTATGAAGTATGGCATGATCACTTTAGGGGTAGGCAAAATAAAATGCGCGTCTGGCAAGGTGAGGATTGTATTTACCAATTCCTACAATTCCTCGAACAGGCTGTAAAATTTCAACAAAAGTATGATGGTGAACTGTATCGCAGATCATTGCATATGACAGCAGATGATCAAGCTAAGTTTGATAGTTGCAACGTTTGCTCCAAATGTAGTAAAACATTTGATGATAAGATTAAGAAAGTGTGCGACCATGATCACATTACTGATAAATTTAGAAACGCACTATGTTCAAAATGCAATTTTTCACTTAGGATGAAACGGCGTACATTACCCGTCATTTTCCATAATTTTAAGGGCTATGATAGCCATATGATAATAAAAGGAGGTTTAGGCCAAATGAAAGAGTGGAAGTTTGATGTAATAGCTCAAACGAGAGAAAAGTTTATGGCCATGACAGAAAAAGTACCCGTCGATAAAACCAAAGAAAATACGACGGTCTATTTAAATATAAAATTTTTAGATTCCTACCAATTTATGGCTGCATCACTGGCCTCTCTCGTACAAAATCTAAAGTCTCTTCCACTAACACAAAATCTTAAGAAACAATATCCAAATTTAACTAATGAAGTCATCACACGGAAAGGAGTCTTTCCATATGCATATCTTGATGCGATTAGTAAACTCGGTGAGACTTCTCTTCCACCCATAGATAAATTTAAAAATGATTTGACGGATCAAGATTGTCCAGTAGAGGACTATGAACATGCTCAAGAGGCATGGATAAAATTTGACTGCCATACATTTGGTGAATATATGATTGCCTATCTTAAGTTAGATGTATTTTTGCTGGCTGACGTTTTCCAAGAGTTTCGACGAGTGGCATTAGAAGAAGATAAATTAGATCCCGTCCACTTTGTCAGTCTACCAGCCATGTCATTTAAGTCTGCTTTTAAAATGACTGGTGAGAGCATTCATCTCTTACAAGATCCAGAGATGTATAATTTATTTGAGCGAGGAATTCGCGGTGGTCTCACATTTGTAAATAAACATAGGTTAAAATCTGAAACAGTAGGTAATGATCATACCCATCTTAAGTATTATGACCAAAATAATTTGTATGGTAGTTCATTATCCAAACCGCTACCTCACTCTGAGTTTAGCTGGTTAGATGATAGTGAAATTCAACATTTCTCTAACCCTTCTAACATACTAGCAATTGCAGATGAAGGTGATTGGGGATATTATTTTGAGATAGATCTAATCTATCCAAATAATATTAAACATAAAACCGTAGATTTTCCACTCGCACCCGAATCAGGTGAAGTGAGTAAAGATATGTTTTCCGACTTTATGAAACAATTTCACAAAGATTTAGAATCATGTGGACAACCCAAGTATAAGCCTTGCCGCAAACTTTTGCTCACTCAATATGATAAAGAAAACTATCTAGTCCACTTTAGCATCTTAAAATTTTATTTAGAAATGGGCATGATTTTAAAAAGAGTTCACCGCATTATTAAATTTAGACAGAAAGCCTTCCTCAAACCCTACATAGATAGTAACAGCCAGAAACGTGCACTAGCCCAAAATAATTTTGAAAAAGATTTTTATAAATATAAGAACAACAGTCTATTTGGTAAGACGATGGAGGATGTTAGAAAGCGCGTAAACTACAAACTAGTTAATGATGATCAAAAGTATTGCAAATTGACCTCATCACCTCTATTCATCGATAGAGACATAATCGATGAGGATCTTGTAGGTATTAGAATGATAAAATCTGAAGTTGAGTTGTGCAAACCCATCTATATTGGTCAAGCTGTTCTAGATTACTCCAAGCTTGAAATGTATCAACTCTTCTATAAAATACTAAAACCGTGTCCTCTCGTAAAAGAGGTTCGTTTGTTGGGTGGTGACACAGATAGTTTCTTTTTAGGTATTGCCACTCAAAAAGATTTAAATTTTAATGAAGTAGGAAAATCTTTAGAAAGATATTTTGATACATCAAATTATCCTGCTGATCATCCACTATACTCCATCAAAAATAAGGCAAAACTTGGCTGCTTTAAGGATGAGACAGCAGGGAAGGAGATAGCTGAAATGATTCTCCTCCGCCCTAAAATGTATTCTATGAAATTAAAGGATACTGATGATAGCATTAAGCGCGCTAAAGGCATATCAAAATCCATTGTGCAAAACATGAAACATAAGAATTTCAAGGGAGCCTATAGAAATAAAAATATAACGTTTGTCAATATGACAATCTTAAAATCTAAGTCGCATGAGATCAAAACTTATACTTTTAAGAAACGGGCGCTTTCAGCATGGGAGGATAAGAGGTGTTGGATAGGACATAACATATCTCTTCCACATGGACATCCTGATACAGGCATACCACCACCCAAAAGAATTAAACCCACACTACCACATTCAGGAGACGTCTTAGCATAATCATCCTTAACTTAGTATTTTGATGTTGATTTCTGTAGATAAACATTGTTGTTTTATGTATCGCATGAGATTGTTTTTTCCTTGTGAATATGTGTCCACATCTGTACATTCCCCATGTGATGACTTTTCCACTGAAAGACATTTTTCCTATCCCTGTATATTTCCACCCTTCACGAAGTAAAAAGACTTTTTGTATATAGCAATGTTTATTGAAGTGCGCTCATGTATATATTTTCAGTGGATGTTGTATAAAGTCTATTGCTTCACATTCATGTACATATTTCAATAAATGTTGTATAAAGACTTCACTTTGTTTTCCGAAACACTAACGTTATGAGGGATTTAGTATCTTTCACATGGATGCACTCTGGTAAACCATTGGTAATTTTGATAGCAATAGAGGGTATAGTTTGTTTGACGACGGGATGATAGAAAATAGATTCAAACATCTTCTCGACTATTCCATATGAAGTGTCTTTATCATGAATGAAATCACGTAAAATGTATTCTTTTTTCTCACCAACAGAAATAGGTAAAATCAAATCACTTTGAATGTAAAGGTGCTGTTCATGTTTATCAAGTGTCATTGGTGTTTCTATACCAATCGTATGCGCAGCAGTAAACACTGTTTGTAGCATTGAAAAACCAAAGAGTTTTTTCAAATTTTTACTCAATTGACATTGAATGTCATCGCCCAGTCTCAGAACAACGCGTTGATTTTCAATTGAAAACGAAATGTGGTGTGTCTTTACATCATATTTACTTTTCATCACATGCTTCAACTTCTGTTGTATATAAGGATTTACTACATGAATGAAGCTTTCAACTGTATGATATAGACGCGGCATTATATTGATAGCAACTTTAGATTCTTCATAAGACTGGTAAATTTTCTTGATGCGATCGCCATAGATGTCCACCCACCATTCATCATTAACTGAATCAGCTTTAGTGTGATATTCATGAGAAGCATACACCACACCGCTTCCAATAATAGGTGTATAATGTCTTACAAAATGACGCAAGGTTGGAGAGAAATAAACTGTAAGTTTGTCATTATATTTCTGAATAACCAACTTATTTTTGTCCGCCATAATTTTCTCTCCATACTTCTTACCCACAGTCTCATTCCATCGTTTTTTACTAACTCAATAAGTGATAAAGGTTGAACACCACGCTTTTTCAAAATGATGCGTTCTTCGCATTCTACAACATCTTCATCAAATATTTTAAATCTATAATGAAATTTGTTGATTCGTTTTGAATAAACTTTTTTAACATTTGCAGTAGCAATTGACGTTAGATGTAGTCCATGGCCAAAACCGAGATGTGGATAGAATTCATTATCCAACCTCAGCGTAAGACCTTTAGTAAAAGAATGAAAGCGGAGGAACTGTCTCCCACTCCAATGATAGATAGTAAACTCATAAGCTTTCTGATTTTTATTCTTCATGATGGAAGTATTACCACTATTGAATGCCTTAATAATTTTCTCATTCCCAAATGGTTCATAATAATCTGATTTTATCTGAATCCATTCATAGTTCCACTTTCCATCTGATGTTAAATTGTATGGGAACTGAAATGCATTATTCATCGTTATTCCATCATGGGTGCGAGGAGTCAATATCATTTCTTCCAAATCATTCACATTCTGAATATTGCTATCATAGCAAATACTAGAAACGCCAACCTCCCATTCACCTTCTAAATGTAGTGGGCGATTTAATTCTACTCGATAGTCTGATGGTTTATTTTTGGGAAATTTATTCATAGAAGCATTACTGGGTAAGTAGATTAGAAACGAGTCCTTATTTTCACTTTCCATATTATTCACATTGGAAAAATATATTAGCATACTTTTGCATTAACTCTTCATTCGGAAATGGAGTGTGATACTTGTCACAGCATCTTTATGAAAAGGAATCAACGCACCAGCATCGTCATAAATGGCAATATCAATTTGTGGGATGTAGTTTGATTTCAGCTTTGTATAATGCACTTTCTTGAAAGTATGCTCAGATAAAATACTGCAGCTTTTTGGCTGGTATGGTATCATTGCTAGCAATGGAGCTTCAACATCTCCCACACGCACATCTTCACCAATATTGGAATATATCTGAAAATAGTTAATACGACGCGATAGCGACATGTCTGCGCTAGCTTTGGTTACAGTACCACTTTTAAGGATATTTTGGTCAAAACCCAAAATGTCCATTAGAGTTTTTTTCCATAATTAGTTCAATACCTTTTCCACTTATAGTGAGAGACAAAACACCTTCATTTTCAGAAAATGAAATATGTTGCTCATTAATCACTTCATTTAAATAATCTACAACCAATTTAACCGAAGTAATAATGCGAGGCATCAACACTCTTGTTTCATGTAAGATACCACCTAAAGGCTCTACACACTTTCTGTATAAAGATACGGTCCACTCTGTATCAAATTG
>CAJQUW010000168.1:0-14457 GCA_907163375.1 Prostheceraeus crozeri | reverse complement strand
AAATTCAGCGATGAAGTCATAAAAGTTCGTGATCATTTTCATATCACCGGCCGGACGATAGAGAAAACATTATGTAGGAATTGCAATCTCCCGGTGAAGAGGTAACAACTGACGGGAGCTCCTACCCATGATTTTTCCACAATTTTAAAAAATTATGATATCGCAATCGTTGCTATAAAGCGAATTGTGAAGAATTAAATCTTGGAATTAGATGTTGATAGCAGCAACTGCAGAAAATGCGTATAACTTTAATCCGCCAGTGTCCCCCTGTAAATGAATACAAAGGGAAACAGTATACTTTAACAAAACTAAAATTCTTAAGCCACAAATAATATCAAAGAAATCATCCTTGAGTGAATTAGCCAAAGGGCTTGCAAACGTATGAGCATGTAGATAAGCCATTAAGGGTAGACATTCCTTTTTTCCTTCCCCTATCCAATTCCACAATAAAGTGATAATGTTTAATATCAGAAGGGATGGTTTTCCAATTCATACTTCAACAAAAAACTTAAACACGTTGAGTAATACTGTCTATCTACCACCAACACACATTGAATTCTATAATGATCTTACTCGAGCACAGTTCCGATAGTGAAGTATGAACAGCACGCTAACAAGGCATTGATATAATTTAATTGTACACATTTTGAGATTACAATCTGGCATATCTTAAGTTAGAGTTTTTATTGCGATATGCAGACATATTTGAAAGTATTTAGAGCATAAGAAGTACAAAAGCGTCGAAGGAAGAAGTCGACCCTGTAACATTTTAGGTCATTCCCCCACATCTTATTAGCATTTAACCTCAGCACAAAAATTTCTCTTTTTCCAATGATCTCCCCCCACAAAGACTAACATACAAGATGAAATCTGTTACAATCTATTTTGAAACGAAGGAATTAGAGGGGGATATGAACTTTCATCAACATCAAACTTTCCAACTTTCACCAACATTCACCCCCGAGCGCGTGCACGCATTGAAGAATTAAGGAAATACAGCACAAGAAAGTCGACATTTGACCTACTTAGATTGTTTAATATGTAAAACCTAAACGTTCATCACTCAGCTAGGAATCTACTACCCCTCAACCTATCCTAAAAACACCACCACCCAAATTTCAAATGGTTGAATTAAAGAGAATTAGATAATTTTTTTAAATGAAGAAAATGATCAAAATATAGAGTGATGAAGGTGAAAAAATCGGCTACACTTGTTTTGATTTAGCTTTTAGAGTATCCCTGCAGCAGAGCCATTCATGATGACACACTAGCCGATTTTCCTCCCATTAGCTCCAAAATGCAGATGATTGAAAAGAGAATAGTTTTCACACTATATCGAAAAATCTAATAATGAAAAAAAGTAAGACCAAATACAACACATTTTTTCACTTCTATCAAAACTTCTCCTCCATCAATTTGATAGGAAAATTATTGTAGTCCACTACTACTACCACAACACAATTTTAAAATTTTAAACTTGACCATGGCATGAGAATCAAGAAGGATTCATAAGTGGCATAAAAACACACAAAATCCTCAAGGCCTTGGTTAAAAACATACAATTGATATGAACTCTCAAAAGAGGGGCTCAATCAAAACACTGACTGACTTCGAAAAAGTCATTTCTACAAATTGAAAAATAATTCTTTATATATGGTAAAACAAATGGAAAATGTAAGGAGAAGGGAAAAAATTTAAACTAGGTCAACAATGAGAAAAAAAAAAAACAACTACTGAAATTGTCTAACATCCCTCATTCATCCTCTCTATGTTCAACCACCAAAATAGTATTGGATGGAAGATCTGGTTGGTATGGAAATGTACAACCTTCAATACAGTTTTAATAAATTAATATATGTTGGTCAAGCAAGTAACTTGGACTATAGTAAAGTTGGAAATGTATCGAATTATTATTAACAATGATTAAAATCTACAGGAAGGGTGTCCACTGATAAATAGAACGCGGCTTTTGTGGAGGTGATTACCGGGACCTAGTTTCTTCCTATGTTTATGTTAACACTATCACCAATCTGTCCGTCTGGTGGAAAGAATATACTTCTATACTTCGTGAAAAGTTTGTAACTCTTCAAACTATGACAGTCATCACCGGGACTATACTTCAACTACAAACAAAGCTAGATTAGGTTGTTTTAAAGGGATGGGAGTGTGCTGGAAAGTTGCTTGAGGAAATGATTCCTACTAAAACCGAAAATGTAAATTCAATGAAATATCTTAGACTCTATCTAACGTAAATCATAGCAATCAAACGTGCAAAAGGAATTCAGAGAGCAGCAGTTAAAAAATTGAAAAAACATTTAATGAACTATAAGGAGTGTCCTATTATAGTGAAGAATATACAACTGAAGATATGGACAATTATAAATTCAAAAAAAATTTTCCCACATAGTGTAGCCACAAAATAAAATCATTTAGGGAAGCGAAGTGGTTTCTTTCACTATTGGGAGGATAAGCGCTGTTGCTGGATAAAAAAATTTTTATCATTACCATATGGACACTTACAGCCTAGGTCTTCCCCCACTCGTCGAAGAGAAGGAGATGCCTTCTTCGACAGGTGATGTAGGAATAGAAGTTCCTAAATTAAAAAAACAAGATAATATTCCACTTGTTAATAGATCTTGCGATTTGCTGCATCTTTCCGACATGTAAAGCAACACTTACTAATACAATAAGTAGTCTTACTAAAAAATGAAATTTGCTACATCTTTCCGATATGTAGAAATTGATTACTAATAAATTAGGTAGTCCGTAATGTGAATGAATGATGTGGAAGAATTTGTACTCATACATCATTTTCCGATATGTTGAGCTAATAAAATAACAAACTTTAGGCAAACATTAAAAAAAACCTAAAATTTGAAACATAGCTTTCGGAACATGCCTCATTACATTAGAAAATACATGAAACTTAGTGACGTTCAAAAACGTCTCACATGATAACAAATTCTAAAAAGAATATATCATTCCGTTCGTTCATTCAAATAGCAAATGAGTGATCGAAAAAACATCGAAGGGGCGTTTTGCATTAGTATTGACCTCATTGTCCTTCAAAACTGAAAAAGACTTTTGCGGGGATCTCATATGAAACAATAAACCAACAAAGGACCGTCGGATCAAGATTCCTCTCGAGAAGGACAAGGTATGGGATAAAGTGTGATTCATCAGTCAAACTATAAAAAACGTCTGTTCACCAAAGACGGGAAGATGTTGAATATCGATTTTTCTCGTGTTCAGCTGGACGGTTCCACATGGGAAACCTTTACAAGGGAGATTAACTACAACAGATAACGTCATTCATTAAAGATGGAGGACATCAAAACGGTTGGAAGTTGTAAATCGGATGTTAACTACAAAAGCAAAGTCAAAACTCAATCTACAAGAGATCGAGAGGAATATACCCAACCGAAAACAATGGTTACTGAAAAAACGCAAATTGAAGCCGACAACGAGCTTACATCTTGGAAGACCCTCAATGTTAACATGGAGGATTCAGAGGAAGGATAAATCTCTCACTATCCTATTCTTCCAAATGGAACAATCCAATGTATTGGAAGGGTCATGGAGGTGATCTCTCATATTTACACTTTACTTTGGAACATTTACTTGGTGATTCATTATCTGATTGAAAAGTGAAGACAATGACCGTGTTATGTGAATTACACTATCACTATGACTTCCGTAAAGTTACATCATCACATAATCTAACTTATGAAGTGGAGTTATTTCCAGCAGCTCAATTGACTAACTGGCATCCATATCATGTTCATGTGTTCCATAATGGAAAGATTGTGATAACCGGCATTAAAGACATAAGTGAATGTGCCTCCCATCATATGTAATTTGAAAAATGTTTCATGAAAACCGTTCCTCCCCAAAAAAATTGTAGATTTTGTATATATGTGAATAGATAGAAATGTGAACATGTTTTTTTGTATCTATGTAATATATAATGAAATATGAATATGTTTTTGTTTTCCTTATAAAAAAAAAATACCTTGTTTTGGAAAAAGAGAGCAAGTTAATGATACAACATAAAACTTTATTACAAAACTGTTTCAACATATTAAGTAAGAATTACATCAGTTTTATAACAGTTTTTTTAAAATAGTTCTAAAGGATTTTTACAGTTATTTTTCAATGGTCTCTCGTTGACAAAATAGAGTACATAGCCACCGCACATTAGAGAGATGGGGATGTATTACTTTGATATAAAGGAGTGGGAAACGATGTCACTTTCCTAACAGTCCAGGAGAACCTGTTCATCCATAATGCGATATCATGTAAACGAGGTTGATTAAGAGAGTCAAAATATTCGGCACTTTATAATAAAACGATTGATGTATACAGCAATCCAATGTTTTCCGGGAAGATTGTTGGTATCCGTATTGATGATAAGCGAACAAGGATAGAAAGGAATTGAATCAGGTAAAATTATCTCTAGAAAAGACATTGAGAATAAAATATTGTCTTGGAGTAGGGATGAGCTTTTCTCATTTTCCTCAAGATTTTCTATGTTGCTTAAGTTACTCATCTCTGATAGCTGACAGTCACGTCTCTCAGTCTTGTTATCTCAACTTTGCTATCATAGATAGCATAAATGAGACAAGTAATTGTTTTCTTCAAAAGGGGACTCAAAATGATACCTCCAGTCGTAGATTTCCAGGCTTTGTAACTCCTACGCTTTCACCACCTAGATCTGCATTCTGCTGTGAGGTTGTACATAATGAAGAAGTAGCCATTCTTGTACATATCCATTGTAATTCCATTTGATTTGGAATCATCTGTATTAAAAAAAAAACATGTTGAGGGCGGTGAAAGTAGAACCATATTCACGTGCGAATTTACCATCTTTGAAATTAGGCTCATATGCTTTGCTAGATACAAATTTCCCATCCTGATAGAGTGCTAGTTTGCTAACATTAAAGTGTTTGGAAAAAATTGTAATGGATTCTTTTCAAAAGCACCAATTGAATGCCTCATTTTCCACAAATGTGATATACACCGCCTTTGGGCATTGCAGTGGGAAGAGGGAAAAAAGATTTGGGCTAGGCATGTGAAAGGGGGGATGATCCCGCACCAATTGTGAAGTTTGTCACAACCACTGTGATTAACTGGATTATATTGCATTTGTTTTTTCCTCAATTCCTGTCGCATGCTCGTGATGGGGACTGACCGTCGGTTCATTGTTACTCCGCCCTTACCATTGAGCCAACGCATTACTTATTGTTGAACTTGATAGTTTTGTAGCTCCAAAAAAGCCATTGAAAAACGGCGAACTCCAGGAATTTTGCCACGAAATAAAAATTTTATTTGCATTTTATAAAAACGCCTGTGTGATAGGCCAGATATTCTAGATTGACGAAGGAAATCAAGATTAGACGGGTTCCTTTTCAAAGTATAATTTCCTTTGAAAATCCGGCTGTAAAATCCATTCGTTCTCTTTTCATACCCTTGTATTTGAGACATCATCAAATTTCCCTTGCTTGATCCATCATTTACCACCCAGAAAAAAACTTGCAAAAGTGTGACTGTTTAGCTTGCCTTGTTTGGAAAATTGAGTCATTGTATGTATAATATGCTCCATATGGATTATGCCTCGACATATCGATTATTAAAAATAAAATCGCCAAAACGATCGATCGAAATTCGAAAATAGCTCGACCGAATTTCTAAAAGTCATAGCGAAATACATAAAATGTTTGAGATCGGAACATACGTAATAAAAAAAATTCTTCAAAAATGCTCGATAACAGATAGGCTCGAAAATAGTCGATTTATACGAAAGAAAAAAATGCGCATTACAACATCGATCTTGTTTCCATATCCGAAATTTCTCGATATCCTTATTCTAACAAATCGAGTCAAAAACGACATTCGAATCCTCGATATTAAATATCACGAATCGAATGCTAAAAAAAGATCAATATAAGAAGATCGAATTTAGAACATCAACAAATATAAAATATGCCCTCGAACAATCGATCGATAAACTCGAAACAACATTAATAGAAACTCGAGAAATTCGACTCGAAATAAAGACGAAAAAATATTTCATCACATCGACTCGATTGCAAACGAACGAAAATCGATAAAAAAAAAAAACCCGATCGATAACAATGCACGATTCTTATTCTTCATCTCGAAAGAATCAATACTAAACAAAACCGAGATCGAAACACGAAATACCGAATAAACGAAAATTCGAATTCGATAGAAAATCGACAAATCGAAAAGCTTCGAATCGAAACGAAACCGAAAAAAAAAAGCTCGCAAACGAAAAGACGATCTTCGTCTATCGACGTAATATTATACACGACCGAATGGAAATGCTCGACAGGGCTCGATCTCAACAAAAAATAATAAATGCGACGATACTCCGCTCACTATATTCCCCTCCCTTTCCAATCTGTTTGTAATTTCAATATTAGATAACCACATCTGAGAACAGGGGGCTGGCAATAGGAAGATTTGCTAATCCCACCTTTAATCCTTTGGATGAATCGATATTTGTTACATCAGTTCTTCTTAATTTGTACAACACAACTCTGAAATCAATGGATTGGGAACACGTCAATATAATCTTGGAGGGATTGGGCAGGGTAATTAAAGATCAACCTGAATGGCGCTGGTTACCATCGATATTTTGTTTGTTGTGTGGGGGAACTATTGTCTTACAATTGTTGAGGAGATGATGTCTGTCTGGTTGAGGGGGAGAATCGAAGAAAACACAAAAAGCCGAATTGATTTGTACTCTGCATCGTATTAGCTCTACAAAAAAAAATATGTTGGTCCTAGCCTTCGTTTTGACTTGGTTTTTCTAAGTTTTTTCCGGCTGTGGGAATTTTCCGTTTGCGCTTTCTTGTTTTTCCACTCGGGGGACGTCTAGGAATTTTAGAAAACGTGCTTGCTCGAGTCGGCTTTTTTTTAAATTTCTTTCCTGGAGTCTTTAACTTAGTAACTCGGGACCTGGATCCAACTTGTCCTTGGACTTCCTACGTGTTCTTCCGAAAACTTGTACGTCTCGTCTTTGTAAATCATTCTAATGCGGTCTAATGGCAGATTGCTGCGCGCGCATTTTTCATAGATTCACCGGATATCCCTCACCTGAAAAGCGCCCCCATAAAAATTTCCAGCCCTGCAAAACATTTGCACCAAAAAATCTACTAGCCCCTGTCTTCCCAAAAAACTACGCTTTCATGATTGGTACGCCATACTTTTTGAGTGGTTGGAAGGAACCATACTCTTAGTTGCACCAAAAAAATTATATCCTCCTCCAAAAACTTTGTCGGTTCTACCTCCAAACAAAAACCACGGGATAAACAACCGCTCTGATATTGATGGTCTACTTGTAAATGCCTGTTCATTATGGACTATTTGAATAAACTATGGAAAAGGTTCCACAATAATGCGTATAACAGCCTTATTCTCGTGAAACTAATATGTAGGGTCAAAAAACAGTACCACCACCACAGAAACGGTGATACTACTTCTCCTTGCGGTCATCAAATGGAATTGAAATAATAGTCAATTCTAATTGATGTAAATTTTTCGGGCTGATTGGTAGATTAACACTTGCTGTTAAAAAAATTGCTCGATTGGATTAGTTGCTTCCTTAACGGATGAAGAGAGGAAAGGTGCGCCCAGTAATATAAAGTGGGGCCTCAATGTCGCCAACCCTTGTATATTCAATAAATGTTACAATAGGGGGAACGTTAATTAAAAGTTTCTTTATATTCACGCTCTAGTGATTGGGGCTGTATCGGGGGCCTATTGATGTGCCTTCATTAAATATTTTGGAATTTTGGAGAAATTTCCCAAATGTGGTCGGGTTAACACGCTTAATCCTGCTTGATAAGAGAGTTCTTCCCTAACCTTTAACAAAATCATGCGTTTTCTTAAAGTGGGTCATAAAGGAATAGTGATATCAATTCTGCATCAAGGTAATCTACACCAAACTCCAATTTTAAACTTTGTCAACAACAATTTTCAGATGGGCTCGTTTTCAAGCTTTCCAATGTTCAAATTAACTCTTTTTAGTACAAAGTCACTGGAAAAGTAGACAAATTCATCACCCAATATGTCCTTCGCGATGTAATACGTGGATATCCCATAAGCATTTGTTGAGGCTTTTGAAGTTTTTATAGAAGAGGGGGTCCAAATTGAAACCTTGAATTGTATCAATATTTTTTAATTTCTGTCAAACCAAGTGTGCCGCTTTCAAGGCCCTTAAACATCCCCAATCATTTTTTCAGATTTCCGGAAAATTCAAAATAAACAGCGGTGGACTCAGACTTTTTCCATTGGTTGTCTTTTTAGTTAAAAAAAACAATATAAAAAAATTTCTGCCTCCGGTTTTCAAACCAGTAAATAAAAAAGTTACTTTTCTCTTTCTTATATTCAACAAAGTCATTAAACGTTTTATGGGCACTGACCCCTGAGCCTTGAAACTTTCCTTGCAAAGTCTTCACACACTTCTAATGGGCCTCAAAAATTTAATTTTTTACTTCGGGAATGCTCCTTTTTTTTGGTAAATTGCATACAATGGCACAATTCTACATTTTTAAAATCAGTGACTTTCCTCTTTCCGAATATTCACCCACGTCCATTGTACTAATTACCTTGATGGAGAAAGTTGTCTGGGAATACCCAAAAAAAGTAATGGACCTCAAATCCTTAACCTAATAGCAAGAAGAAACTATGCTTCCCTTTCCTTCAATCAATTTTTGTTGACCCCGTTATGATTCGGTTTTGTAAGGAGGTTTATTCAAAAGTCAAGCTTGAAAGAGATCATTTATTCGTTCAAAACATTTCTTACCGAATTTCCTTTTTCTGTATCTTGGCAATAAAGCTCAATTGTGGGAACCTTAGAATCAAAAGGTTTGACGTTGCCAAATGCCTTTTGAAATTGTAAATTCATCGTTTTCGGGGGGGGGACAGATGGTAAATAAGATTGTTGAAAAAACGGATGTAAAGTTAGATGAATGAAAAAAAGCCCATTTACATGTAGAACTATTTTTGAAAAATATTGCGAAAGTAATCAATCCTTCTCTTCTCGCACTTTCTTTATGTAATTCAAAATAGTTGTTCTTTAGCAAAAAAAAAAACTGATATCGTTGTAATAAGT
This sequence comes from Prostheceraeus crozeri, assembly GCA_907163375.1. Taxonomy (NCBI): domain Eukaryota; kingdom Metazoa; phylum Platyhelminthes; order Polycladida; family Euryleptidae; genus Prostheceraeus; species Prostheceraeus crozeri. The sequence goes on along the minus strand of CAJQUW010000168.1, from coordinate 5,315 downwards.
AATTTCAGGTTTAGGAAGCAAAAACTTCACGGGGTCCAATGGCAGAGTTAATGGGAATTAGGCGAAAATTCAAACAGGGAGTAGAGGGAGATGGTTTGTTACTTGGGAAGAAAATATCTTGGGGGTTTGCCTATTTGCTTGGAAGAAATGGATGTTGAAGTTAAGTAGGTACATGGTTAAAAAAAAAAAACTCATAATATGGGGAAGAAGGTCAAACATGCTGAATATTTAGCTTAAAAGTTGACGAGTGTTCCTGCCCACCTCCACATTTTTGTAGATCCTGGTTTGCGTTAATCCAGTTATTTGAATGAATCAGGGATATCCTTTTCCATTTAACTAGATAATTTTTCCTTCTGATTGCCATGGAGCTTTCCTTCCTAAATTATTTTTATCATATCATATAACACCTCTTTCCCACTTCTGTCTACTACTTGCAAATTTCATAGAGTAAAATTTTTCCTTTCAAATTGGATTGCCATTTGGTAATCTAGTTAATTTATAACATGGTGTGGGGTCTAAAAAAATTTTGTACTTTAACTTCATCCACAAAAAAAACTCTTCTTCAGGTTAAATTAGTAGATATCCCCTTCTCCAAAATGTAGACTTAAACCTTTGAAATCCGAACTCTATCAACCAAACATTAAATTTCTTTTCATAATTGGAAAATGTTTTTTCGCTTTCTTAATCATTACCAATCCGAAGCATTACAATTCCAATCGCATTTATTCTGGGGTAAAAACACAATTCAATGGTTTCAATTTCTTAATGATCGATGGAGACCTTTTCATTGTAATTCTTAATAACAAAGTCTGCCGCTTCAATCCTACCCACACAGGTGTATTTTTTGGCAGTGAAAATCGCGCCAATATTTGTGTCTTCATGGTGCGATTGAACCGCTCAACCAGGCAGCTTTATAAGCACTTTGAACACTAAACAAGTCCACATTATGACTTTTAAGGAGACTTCGTACAGGAGAGGTTTCGAATGCCGTCCCGTGATCGGTTCTGTATTCTTGCGGAACACCCCCTCATCGAAAATGCTCCGAAAAAGCCGTCTTCAACTCGGTCCTCGTTAGATTCAGCGCACGGTTGCCCAAGCATAGCGAAATAAAATATCTATTATACCAGGTTAAGATGTATTTATAGCCATCATTGTACTTGATATCTGTTGCATGTTCAGGCCGAAGTCCGCTTGCATTGACTACTATATTGTTAACAACATATTTCTTGTTGGAGAAACCGCGTTCTCCGGCATTGTTGTGAAGAGTGTATGTCGTTGATCTCCTCGACCAGTTCTTGACTTTCTCTATTCACCACACCTGCTGCTCGAGCGAGATCGCCGGACGACGAAAACTTGCGGATGATTTAAGTCGTAATAAAGCTGTCTGAGTTTCACGGCCGTACTCACGTCTTTGTTCTGATTTGCACGCGTATTACTCGCAACAGCAAACTGCTAACACAATTGATATCTAAACAAAACAACAACAACACAAAACTAAAATTCAAAGACAAACACAGGAGACAAAACAAATACAAAAAAAAACAAACCAATAAAAAACCAGACAACAAGCAAGGTACAAAAACAAACACACAACAATAACAAAACAACAACATCAACCCACAAACAAAACCAAAACAACATAAATCAAAAACAACATAAATCAAACAAAAAAAATCTAACTCAACAGACAAATAAAAACCAAAACAACAATCAAAAAATCAATCAAAAACCAAAATAAACAAAATCAACAAACCTATCAAAAATCAAAACAAACAATCAATAAAAACACAAAAAATAACTCAACATCAAAAATCATAAACAAACACGACAACAAAATATCAAGACATATCAACAAAACAAGTACAAACAAAACCAACTAACAAACAAACCAATAATCAAAACAATCAACAACCAATACAAATCAAACATCAACAACAAACTCAATCCAACAACCAACTAATATCAAAACAACTAAATCAAAAAATCACCTACTATCAAAACCTCTATCCTCTTCTCCTTTGCTTCGAGCGCAGATTTCAAACAACAGCATAATTTTCTGTAAACACATGATTGAGAGATGGAAGCTAATTCATATTGCGTAATAGTTACTATACTCCGTCGGCAACACGCAGTGGACGCCTAGTAGCTCTTGTTTGGTTGCAGATCATCGGATCTGCAAGCGTCCGCTTGAACCGCCATCGTGGGTTTTTACTCTTTGATCCATCTGTAAGTGACCCTTACCCAATTCATATCACAGTCGTCCTCCAATAATTTTGTGAGTACATTGTTGAATCAGATAAAATTTTCTGAAAATAATGTCACCCTGGTGGTGCACCGAGTTTCGCCTACTCTCTGACAGCATATTGTAGAAGGTCATCTTGTGACTATTCTAATAACACACCAGTTTGTTTCATCTTTTATCTCCCTCCTCCTCAATGAACTTCACATGTGGATCAATAAGTCAAATAATCGCTCAGCGCGCACACGATATGTCGAGGTGTTGACAAGGTTATAAATCGTCCGCAACGTGTCACCGAAATAAATCTGTCGCCTCTCGTCAATGTTTTTCAGCTCTGCTAACTGCATTCGTCGATAGGGATTCCTTAATCTTATTCGAATTTCCATAATCCTTTTGTGTTAGTTCCTTAAAGTTGATTCGTAATAGGTTTGGATCTATATTTTTGGACTTCCTGTGGCACTTTGTAATGTAAGTCAATTGTACATACTCCTCTTGAGGAATGACTACCATCTTTGAATACGACATGTTTGAAAATAATAAGGCAACAAAGTTACATTGCTTAAAACTAACTGTGAACCGAGAAAAACTGTCCCATTGGTTTCCAGCCGGAATTAGGTAATGGATATTTGTTCGAAATCGAAGTCGTTCCGGACATTCCTGGGTTTAGATCAATAATAGATAACCATAGTGGTTTCTTTGTTACCATCTGTCATATATTTTTGAAAGTACTTTTATTTGTTTGAGGTAATATCTGTCTACTGAGGAGATTGTATCTGACTGCTATCTCCTTGGATTTTTTTATAATATTGCCCCAAATAAATGTGTATTCAAACTTCTAGTTCTTTGCTCTTTCCCTCCATCCGAAGATGTTTTGGGTGATGTAGATTAATAAAAGCTTCCCTATGATTGCAGTTTGAATGAACATTTCAGTTACATCCTTTGAAGATTTGCTTTTCTCGTAAATAGATCATCTAATACTAGTAAGGCACCGGCTTTGATATCCTCAGTTGATGGCAACCCTTGCTTCAACCTCATATACCTTTCTGGCGAAGTGCCAGAATGTAGTTGTTGGTTGAAATATTCCATAATACCATTTGACTCTTCTTAATTTCCTTGTTAAACATTTCATTTCTATATTGTAGCAATTCAGTTACAAATGTAGTTTTACCGGACTGACTTGGTCCAAGCGACACACATTGTGCGGATCAGTGAATAGACGAAAAATCTGTCATCTTATAATTCCATTACATTAAATCTCATCATCCCGCTTAAATTTTTTTTTTTGCTTAGATACAACAAAACAGACACATGTTCCAGATCACGCTTTATTTACATTCAGAATAGAAACTTTCAAGTTTACATTTACCAAATTTAAAAACATTTACAAATTAAAAAAACATTGTGTTTCCCCTGCATCACAATTAGGATTATAGAAAGTTTGTTCAAGTTCCAGCATCTTGGCGCTTTCAACTTCAATTAGGATTCCCATCTTTAGATTTCCGCCGACCTCGCTTTTTGCTCTCTTCCTTCCATCACTTGAAAGCAGTTCTTATCAAATGTTAATTAAACATTTATCAATTGGTAGTGGTTCATAGACTAGTTGAAGAACCTTCATTTTGTAAAGATGCGACTTTAACCAGTCCGAACCATGTGAGCATATAAAGTCCGGTAACGTGCACTAAGCCCATCATAGCGGCCACCGTGTGAGATCCCCCACATTCCATTCGCGTTTGTATAAAAGAGATCGAATGCTTGAAAAAATGAATCCGATAGTTTTAAATAACAGTGTATCGAATTCCGGCAATTCCTTATAACCAACAGCCTTCCTCTAATGCCTTGCTCCAATGATGGGAGACAATTTCAGGCAGCTCAAACACATTCTTTCGCGAAAGAGTCAATCAGTTTTAAGAATCACCTGTTGCCATTTTGGAAAAAGTCACTCGCATTTGTCTCATATTGCTATACCCTGATGTAGACATACCATTACTGTGGAAGGAATGGGAACTTGAAGATAAAAGGCCATCATCACCATAATTCAAGGTTTGAAAGTAGAATGTATTTCCAATCCCTTGCACCTTTCGTGTCGGACGAAGCTTCAAGAGATCTTTGCTCTCACAAAAGCGGTCACCTTTTCACTCTCTGATTGTATACATTTGTCTGAGGTCATTTGTTTCAACAAGTACTAATTCGGAGCTTATCAACCAGCGCAAATGAATTGTCACTTGAAAGTGGTAAAATTGCATTAAAGCGTCTTCCTAGTATACACCTATATATGAACTCAGCAAATCAAGTGATGACGTGTCACGATTATGAATTCGCTAACCTGATATAACATGCAGCAGTTGCTGCACATCCTTCCAAGCGGACTATTGATAACACCATTAATACTGTCTCTCAATTACATTTAACAATACTTAGAAACCACCACCACCGCGCTGAATAAAGTTTCGCCTTTTCTTATCACTACTCCTTGGATTTGAAAACTTTTTTATGCTATTCAAAGAGCCACATTCAACAGAGGCTTGTAATAGGTAGACATTTGTTATTGCAAATGCGAATCACGGAATGAAATCATCACTTGAATTTTGAAAATCATTACATCTTCTTCTTAGTATCATGTAGCCAGTTTAACTTTGTCGCAACGCCTTTTTAAACTGACTTGAAGGTTGAAGACCGTTTTCGTTTGACGAAAGAGCCTTCCGTTTTAACAGACATTTTTATTCTAATATGGAAATAGATAATACAATTACAATTTTGCTTATACTTACAACATTATATACACAAAGTTTACAAGCATTCACACAGAGTTTGTTGCGGGTACGTATAAAATTACATAAAAACTTACAATTGTAGAGGAAACTGATATACCACTCACATCGGCTAAGTCTCATTTGTAGCAGTTAGAGCTTGCTCATGTCTTTCATTAGATGTTTTGAAATAGGACAGCACATACAGCAAGCTTGAAATGGAAAGTCTTTAAAAATATTGGCACTAGAATGCCCGCAAACTGAGTCATCACTCGAGAATGTCCTAGATCAGCCACATGGATGCTTACTGATGGCGGTCCACTGAAAGT
>CAJQUW010000167.1:0-18465 GCA_907163375.1 Prostheceraeus crozeri | reverse complement strand
GTAATGGGCAAAAGACCGTTCCAGGGCACCACAAAATTCAAAAAAATAGTATCTTTAAAAACGACATAAATTCATGAATTTAGACCCTTTTTCAGGTTTTTAAGACCTAAATACATGAATTTAGACCGTTCCAGGACACCATAAAATTCAAAAAAATAGTATCTTTAAAAACGATATAAATTCATGAATTTGAACCCTTTTTCAGGTTTTTAAGACCTAAATACATGAATTTAGTCCATTCAAAAAGTACCATTTTTTCAAAAATGGTACTTTTTAAAAACGACATAAATTCATGAATTTGAACCCTTTTTCAGGTTATGAAGACCTAAGTTCACAAATTTGGGCGTTTTTAAAAATACCCAATTTTCAAATTTTTCAAAATCTCAAATTTGAGAATTACAATTTTCACCGCTTAAATCATGACCGTTGCAGGACACCGAAAAAAATCATAAAAGTTAAGAATCTCAAAATTTGAGAATTACAATTTTCACCCCCGCCAAAATGATGACCGTTCTAGGACACCGAAAAAATCATAAAGTTAGTATTTTTAAAAACGTCTTTTAAATCCATTTTTCAGGTTTTTAAAATATATCATGTGACTAAAAATATTTGAAGGAATTGACATATTCTTAACAATAAGTTTAGGTACTTTTACAATTGTCATTCAATTGTAGAGAACATCTGCTTCTCGCATTTATGAATAAAATGCATTTCAGTGTAAGGAGCTGTGTCCTCCAACTCAAACATTTGAAAGGAAACAATGTATGAAAGAACAAACAGCTGCTACACCCACTTAGACATTTGTAAGACGTGAAATATATAACCAGCAAATCCTACTCCGGCTGCAATGCCGTGTAACAATACACAACAACAATAATCGATATGGCTATTTCAAACAATTGTGCTGAAGACTTATTTAATTAAATAGTGTTTCTTGTCAGTGAAGGTTGTGTCAAAACGCTCTCGTCATATATTTCTCAAAATGAGACAAGATCAATTTGAAGATAGGAGAAAACAATCGTTGCCAGGGAGGATGAAAAAAATTACGGGAGGAATTAGAGAGGAATATATTTTGAGAGGTATGAATTTACAGATACTTTGAGTGATTTCATAGAGCCAAATGGTGGAGAGAATAATACAATTGTAAACTTACACAAATTCTTGTTGCATGAAAAAAGAAACAATTCACTCAGTGTTATGTGTAAAATTTTTATCGGTAAGCACTATCTGCTCTCTGTTTGTGATAATGACAAGTCTTATTTTTATAGTCTCTTGAAGCAAAATCATATCAATTATTCACGCACCGAAGTTTCATTTGTTATGAAATTAGGTAAATTAGCAGACAAATTTCCTACGCTTTGTTGGGTGTCTGTTTCTCTTGTACTTTAAAAGTCACGACCTAATGTTAACGGAAGATTGACATCATTGTGTAAAGCAATTATGTGACATTCCAAATGATTCCATTCTTCTCCCAAACAATGGTGCGTCATTTAGCGATAATACCGCGCTGACATATTCAATGGAATTTGGATGTTAAACTCCGCTATTGTTATTGCGATACGGCCGCAAGACACTTTATTTTCAATTTAGACCATTATATTCTCTTGAATAATGGTGCGCCATTCAGCTGAAATACTGCGCCATTCAACTAATCAAATGAACGCGTTGACATTAGACGCGCTGTGAAGAAAATTTATCATTCTTGAAACCCCTCTGTTTTATATGCAATGTTATTTCCTCTTGCACATGTAAATACAATAGAGTGTTTCAACCAATGAAACCTTGTCCACTCGTGGACAGAAATCCTATTGTTTAGAAAACTTGTATCTGTGTGTTTTATATGCAATGCTATTTCCTGTTTTATATGCAATGTTATTTCCTGTTTTATATGCAATGTTATTTCCTGTTTTATATGCAATGTTATTTCCTGTTTTATACGCAATGTTATTTCCTGTTTTCAATCATTTTCATTATGTTGTTATATGACGTCATTTTTCTCTCATCCAATGAAACCTTGTCCACACGTGGACAAATTTACATGTATTTCAATGTATCCAAATTGAATGTATGCAAAGTGGATGTAACCAAATTGAAATATCCATGTGTTGTTTTTAATTTCTCATTTACGGGAATATAATAGAAACATTGTATCTTCTATAAAAATGAGAAACATCAGAGACTTCCAAAAAATATACGGCAAACAAAACCACGTCAAATTTCGATTTAAATGAGATTGCTAAGCAATTGGGAATAAAGAATTTTCACATTTTGATGAGTAATGAATTACTATTGATAAAAGATGTGCGAAACACTAACTCTACTAATACAATGCAACAATGTAACGTTTAAATTTAGATTAAATTAAATCATTTCAAAATTGAATAAGTAGTAAAGAAAGACATCATTAGAGACCAGTTTTAAATCAATACCCCCCCCAAGTAGTAAGGAAAGTCATCATTATAAAAATGTTTTAAATCAATACCCCCTTCTGACTAAGTAGTAAGGAAAGACATCATTAGAGAACAGTTTTAAATCAATACCCCCCTTCTGACTTCCAGGGGTCCCTTAAGAAATTTTTTTATTATAAAATGAGCAACATAAATGAGTTTTTGAAATTATATGGAACACAAACGACAACGAATTTCGACCTAAAGAAAATCGCTAATCGATTAGGAATAAAGAATTTTCATGTTCTAATGAGAGACGAATTACAATTCCTAAAAAATAGGCCAACAGGAACCTTCAGTTCCCGGAACAAAGTTCCATCAATAACTGTAAATTTCATAACAAATCTTCATACGTCAGATGAAAAAGGTGTACATTGGTCAGCAGGCGTTAAAATCATCAGCAGAACTATTATTTTGATTCATACGGTTTTCCCCCTACAAATGAAGTAAAAGAATTACTTGGAACGGGAACATACAATACGTTTCAAATTCAAACACCAGGCACTACCTATTGTGGACAATTATGTTTATACGTTTTGTACAAATTACAAAAAGGAGTACCATTTCTAGATATTATGTTAGAGTTAAACAATCTATAACTCAAGCGAAGCTAAAGCTCTGTTTTCTGTAATTCATTTTGATAAAAACGGCCTCTGATATCCTCATTATCTAAATCTTTAATTTCATAAGTAATCAGATAACTTTGATTTATTTTGCAAACTTCAAATATTTCTTTAGTCCAATAGCCAACAAAGCCTTTTTCAAATTTATTCTTATATTTAAATATTCTAACTCTATCTCCAATTTTAAATTTCGGCTTAAGTTTCTGCAAATTCGGATTACTCTCATTCAAATTATTATTCTCGAATATTTTCTTTCGTACTAGATCAGGGTCGTCAGAAGCATTCTTTGGGGTTTCTTCAATACCAGAATGAACTTTATTATTGTACTCTTCCACAATTCCTGGTAATATCTTCAACCATTTCTGATTTCTTTGCTCAGTAAATTTCTTGAATAATTTATTTTTTAACGTCCGATTGAATCTTTCTATCACTACGGCCTTCCCTGCATTTTCAGTTGAATAAACTGAGCCTTGGCGATGACTTTCGTCTATTTCAAATAGTGGCTGAACGTTTCGGTTATAAAATTCCGACCCTTTATCAACAAACAATTTTTTTGGCTTTCTATTACTTTCTTTAAAGATTTCTTCAAACGCATATTTAACTGATAGACCACTTTTATTTTTTAAAGGTTTTACCCAAGCGTATCGTGTATATAAATCTATAACGGTCAATGCGTATTTATAATCTTTTTCATTCGGCATATGAATAAGATCAGCACTCCAAATATCATCTTTATTAAATACTTTTACTTTCAATAAATATTTAGGCCTTCTGTATTCTTTATGAATTTCAGACGCATAGGTTCGAGCGTTGCTCTCAGAGTTATTAGTTCGAGCGTTGCTCTCAGACAGCTTTGCTGTCGTTTCATTTAAACCCTGACCGAATAATATTTTAGCTTGTAAAGCTTTCTTAACAAACATTCTTTCAATTTTTTCTCTAAATGTAGGATTTTGAATACTATCTAATTCTTGAATCATCTTCTTATCAGCTGCATGTCGAGAACTTAGATCATGATTTCGATAAGCTAAATCATGCCTGTAAGCTGCAGCATCTACTCTATTTATCGGTTCTTCACCTGGTTTCGGATTATTATTCTCATCTAGTCTTATATCTAATCGAGTTCCTGGACCGGTATATGAATGACCAGGAAGATGTTTTTCTTTCGAATATTTACTCCAAATAAATCCAGGAAAGTTTTCTAATGTTTTTTTGTATATCACCACCGAAGTGGTATGGAACTTTGTTCTTGTCATCTCAAATATGCTGACAGTTTGAGTTTTTATTTTTGTTTAATAGATAATTCAATAAATCTAAATTAACAATTTTTAATTTAGTTAAATTTTCGGAATTTTTAGAATTCATTTTAAAAGATAAAAAAAATTAAAAAGATAAAATAAATGTTTTACCTAATCGGACCAAAGGTCCTGAGGCTTTAGCCGATAGAACCAAAGGTCCTGAGGTTATTACCGAATCATACTAGGACTTAGATATATTCCAGAACCATCTTTAGTTTCTTTAATTTCAATTAAATCATCAACATTGTGGAGAATATTTTTAAGAACTCGTTTTCCTTCATCAACTAATTTTAATTTACTAATAAAATTATCTACTACTCCTTCACCCCTAGCAACTTTCTCTAACTCTCTGTTATGACGTTTTTGTTCTTCTAATGCTGCCTTCTCTGATTTTTTTTATTTACTGCTTGGACAATACCAGCTGTCCCACCTGCAACACTTCCTGCAGCTGCTATGCCACCTATTATTAGGGGAATTAATGGGAGAATCCCGCCATTCTTTTCTTCTTGTAATTGAATATTCTCTATCATTGGTTTACTTATGTAATACTTTTTTTTGTTAATCGTAATAGTTTTAGGGGTATTTTTGTCAACAATATTACGTAATTTTAATTCAACAGTTTTATTATTATTACTTTTCGCTTGCGACATTTTTAATAAAAAAATTTTAAGTTACGAAAATTTTTAATCTATTCTAGTTATGAAAAATTTTTAGTTATCAAAAAATTTCAAGTTACCAAAAAAATTTTAAGTTACGAAAAATTTTTAAGATATCAAAATTTTAATCTATTCTAGTTACGAAAAATTTTTAAGTTAAGAATTTTTTAATCTATTCTAGTTATGAAAAAAAATTAAATTAATTAAACGACGAAGTCTTGGGCTTTAGCCTATTCTAGCCATCTTCCCATTAAGAACTTCAATAGAATATTTTACATCTTCTAGCAATAAACCATAAGCCATCAATGAAGTTGTGGAATCTTTCTTTTCAATATTAATTGTTACATCACAACCAGTCTTGATAATATCTTCAGATTGTGCACTTAAATTGAAACAGAAAACAGGATATAAATGTCTCCAATCTCCAGGAGTTAATTGTGGTTCAACTCCAAATTCTATACAAAGATTTCGATAAGAATCATATCCTTCCATAAATTGATTATTGCTATCGTCAAATCTTAATGGATCAATTGGATAACGGGTTTGATTTAATGAAACTTGTAAACTTCGAATTGTATTAATATGGAAGAGATTATTGTTCTTATCAAAACTTGGAGAATTATTTCTTTGAAAAGTTAGTAATAAATATCTTGGAGTATTCGCAGTTCTAGTAAAATGCCAGTTAAATCTTTGTTCGGAAAAAGTTACTGAACTAGCAGTACGCTTTAGAAAATTTACTGGAATTGATTTGTTAGTACTTAATCTTTTTGCAATAGCTGTTTCAATCTCTAAACTAGGAGTAATATGCTTAATCCACCATTCAAGTCTATCAATTTTTAAATATGCTTTTTTCCAGTCTTACCAAAAAAGATTAATTCATTATTTGCTGTACGATGAATTATTAATTTAAATTTTAATTGATATGATATTTTGTCACAATCTAAATATCCGAATAATGGAGACAATGACCAATTTACTGTCTGTTTACTTTTTTTGTTAAATTCACGTCTTTCTTTATATGCATCATTATTTGTTTTATTTAAATGTTTTGCAATATTTTCTACATCTTTCGCAATTCCTGCTGCATCTGTTCCAGCGTGAGTTAAATCATCAACAATTATACCATCATTAGTATCAGGAAACCAACCTTCGATTTCATACTTTTTATTATTTTCACCAATTGTTACAAATCTAAGCATTGTATCAATTACACCTGGAGAATCACTTATTGTTTCTATATTTTGAGTTGCAACATCTAAACGCATTTGTGTAAATAATCTTGGAAAGAAATTATTCTCTAATGCAATATTATCGGTATCTGGTAATGGTGTTGTAAAATTGGTATCACTATACAAAGAATATTCACAGTGTAAAAATGAATCAGGTAGATATAAATAACTCTGCTGATTATCAACTTCAAAAATTAAATCACCTCCAGTATTTACTCTACTGGAAGATCCGGGATTCATAGCAATTCTTATATAGTCATTCTTTTTTTGATTGTAACTGACGAACGGAAGATCGTCTAATCTAAATTTATTTTCGATAAGCGAAGACATTTTTATAAAAAATAATTTGACTTTTTGTTTTTTCTCACAGACAGAAAAAAATTTTACCAAAATATAATTTTAGCATTTCACCAAAAAAATTTTACTAAAAAAATTTTGCTAAAATATAATTTTAGAATTTTATTAAAAAAATTTTACTAAAAAAAATTTTACTAAAAAACATAATTTTAGAATTTTGCTTGACCAGCTCCGCTACAGCTTTGCTGGTTAGACCGAAGGTTGCTATTAATACCATTACCTCTTATTTCTTCAATTGAACGAACCGTAGGTTCAATTGAACGTTTTATGGCTACGCCTGATTTCTTCTTATGTTTACTATCAGACGGAGCTCCGCTCCTCAAGGTTTCCCCAACAGCTATGTTAGCAATTTTGTTTTTTGTTTCCTCTGAAAGTTTTTTTAAATTTTTTAGTTCTTCAGAATCATTCCTAAGTTTACGAATAGTTTCTAGTTGTTTTAATTCGTTTTGAGACTTAACAGCATTTGATATGGCACTAGCTGTACTACCTATAGCAGCTGCTCCTTTTGCAGCAGATGTAATCAAATCTTTATTATTTTTAATTAAGTTAACGATACTTCCAATACCAGAAAAGATGCCAGCCCCTTCTTTTTGGACGGCACCTGCGGTGCCTAGGAACTTTTGTGTTCCGATAGTTTCTACACTATCATAATGGTACACAGGTTTCTGAGATGATTCATGAGCAATTTTATTATTTGATGCAAAATGTTTAAGATTATGTTTATAAATTATAGGCATTTTTTAGGATTAAATTTGACTTTTGGGAAAAATATTTACGTTCGGCTAAAGCCTCGAGGAGCTTCGCTCCGATTAAGATTTACGTTTGTGAATGGACAACAACTTCGAGATAACTTTATTAATTGACTGTTGCACTTTATCTATTGCGTCAAGCAGCGTGTGATGTACTTTAATTTCTTTTCTATTAACTTGCATTTTCTCCTGATTCATCTTCAACGCCGTTTTAAGTGCATTTAACTTAATTTTAAGAACATCTAATTGTCTTTTAACAGCATCAAACTGTTCTTTATTTTCTTTAGAGTTTTCTTGTAAATTTTTCTTTAATTCATTTTCTAAATTGATTTTAAGAGTTTTCATTTTATCAACTTTTTGATTAAGTGAGTTTACTTCATTTATTATTCTATTCATCTTTTTCATTTGTTGAGTAATTTTAGAACTTAATTCATCAACACTTTTTTGGAATGTAGCTTGTAACTGCTTTAAATTTTTTTTAATTCTTTCAGGTAGTTTTTCTATTTCATCTTCTAATTGTTCTTTTAACATTTTTATCTGATGTTTATTTTTAATGACTGCAGATTTTAACTTTATAGAAAGTAATATTAAAATTTTTGATTGTTCAGAAATCTTTTTGAAAAGTTTTGCTATATCTGCTTCTAGCTCTCTATCCTTTTTATCAAGTTTTAATAATTTTTCGTTTAATGATTTGTCATTAAGTTTAGCAACTTTAATTCATTCATCAGTGGAACCAAAACATCGTTTATATATTTTTCTTTTAAGTCATTGATTTGTGTATCAACATATTGTTTATTTGTTAACTCTGTATTTTGTTGCGGAAGAATAGAAAGATGCAATGGACCAGATAAAACGTCTCCAGTTTTCATAATATAATTTTCTATCTCTATTTCTAATTCACGATTATTCGGGATATATGCACCTCCACCAACATTTGGTAACATCATTTTTTAACAATAAAAAAGTAAAATTTTTTCTAATAAAAATAAAAAAATGGAAAAACCAAATTTAAAAAAAATATATTCGTCCGCATCATCCTGTTCTTCTTATTCGACGAGATGAACGGGATTTGAAAATAAATGTTTTGATAATAGTAATAATAATCCATGTATAGATGTTAATATTTTATTTCAATTACAAGCCGAAATATTTAGAGAACAGACTAAAGGTTTACCTTCTATAGAAACTAATTATTGTTTATTTCCAGGTGATCCATTTATTAAATTTATTGATATTGTTAGTAAATATAATGATGTAGCTTATGTGGAATTAAATAAAGAGAATATGGTTATAATAGGTCATAATAATGTTTATGGATTTATTAGAGCAGTGTTACCAATTAGTAATACTGATTGGATAGAAACTAAAATTATTAATTATATCAATATTAAAGAATTAGTTAAAAAATTAAAATCTTTTTCGAAAGAAAAAATTAGATTATTTGTTGACGATCAAAACCAATATAATATTCATATCGAGAGTAAAAAACATAATGAAGAATTATTATGTCAAGTTTATTACAGAGATACAATTTATAAACAAGAAACATTAGAAATGCCCCAAAGATATGATGATGATACATATATAGGATTATATTCAAACTTAAATATTAATTTGTTAAAATCTTATATAAATGGTTTAGCTCAACAAGAGAAAATTTATATGTGGACAACACCTTATACTATTAACAATGACCATAATCATATTCATAATAAACGAACTGAAGGTTCTAGGGCTGTACCCGATCTTAAAGAATATTATGATAATAATGATGATTCTGTAACATCTGAAAAAGGTGTAAATGGTAAAAAAGATTATAAAAATATTAGTAATTATAAAAATTTATCTAAATTTCATTTTCTTACAATTGAAAATAATAATGATGGCATAGTTGAAGATACTGTTAGACAACTATGTGTCGGGTCTACAAAATTTAAATTAGGATTTACATCTAATCAATTTAAAATTTTATCATCTTTAATAAAAACTAAAAGTGATTCAGATTATGGTGGTGTTATTCAATTTTCCAAAAGAGATCAAAGACCAATATTTTTCTCTATTATATTATTATCAGATAAAAGATGTAATTTAGAATTAGATATTCCAATAAGAGAATGGTATCCTATCATGGAAGGGCATCCTATACCAAAAAGTTTAATTTATGATGATGAAGAAACAATTCATGATGATGATGAAGAATCAATTGATGATGATGATGATGAATCAATAGTTAGTGAAAAAAAATTTAAATTATCTTTTGATAAAACATTATATGATGAAACTTAATATGATAAAACTTAATATGATAAAACTTAATATGATAAAACTTAATGTGATAAAGAAAAAAATAACTAAAGAACGTGAAATATATAATAATATAAAATAACACTCAAGTCCTTGATATTAGAATGTTTATATCTAAAATTAAAACACAAATTTTTCCTTAAATTTTCTCTAAAAAAATAAAAAAAATGGAAAATACCAAGTTTTATTGTGTCTTATGTAAAAAAAAGTTGCAAACAAAAAGAAGTTATCAATCTCATTTAAATAGTAAATTGCATTTTTAAAATGTAGAACGAGTTGATGAAGGAAATATATTAAAATTAAATAGTTATAAAAACTATCTAGAAACATTGCCTACTGATATAAAAGTTAAAAAAATGTTTGATGATTATTCACATTCGGAATATAAAAAAGTTTTTAATAGTGAAGATGAGACCATACAAACCGAAGGTTCTAGGGCTTCGCCCGTACCAGATGGAAGATATTTATTTAGCGATACTGATGAATTTGATGAAGCTGAACGAACCGATGAAGCCTTAGCAAATATAAAATATTTATTTAATCAGTCTGTTCGCGGGACATCAAAGATGTCTTTCAGGGCTTCGCCCGTTGAACATAATGAAACCGATGAAACTTTTTATAATGTATTAAAAAACTTTTTCAAAATATTTAAGAAATCTTTCAAATGTTATATGAATGTAGAAGTACTTTATACAAAAAATGGACCTGATGGAATTCCTGAAGAAATAATACAAGGACATTTTACAAATTCACAAGAAATTCATAATGTAAATGATATACAACCCATATTTGAATCGATGATACTTAAATTAGAAAATTGTATAATTGAAGCCCAGTTACGTGAATCTGGTTGGAGATTTGTTAAAATACTATCTAAGAAAATAGTAATTGATAAATATAAAAATAATACTGGTGGTAGTTATGTTCCTTTACCTTTCAGTTCACCACAAATAATCAACATAAAAAATGAAGATGATTATTGTTTTCTGTGGAGTATTATAGCACATTTACATCCTGCAGAATATCATAAAGAAAGACTAAGTCATTATAATAAAGAAGAATACATAAATGAATTTGATCTTTCTGATGGCTTACATGAATTTCCATATGATTATAATCGATTAATAAAGTTTCATAAAAAGAATAAAAATTTAATAGAAGTAAATGTTTTTGAATTAAATGTGAATTATGTTTCTATTGGTAAAATTACTCCACTTTACTCAGATTCAAAAAAATTTTATTTGAATAATAAAAATTTATGTCAATCAGAAATAGTATATAATGATAGGGGAAATTACATGCATCATAATATTTTTTACCAAGGAAATATAATATGTACTGAAAAATTTGAAATTATAAAAACACTATCACCAATAATGATTAGTCATAATAATTATAAAGGACGTAATTATAATTATGATTCCGATTATTTATCTTTATCTTTAGAATATGAACAAAAATTACAAAATTTAAATGAAAGTTTACAAAAATGTAAAACAGATTATCAACAACAAACAAAAATATTAGTACAAGAATATGGCCATAAATATGAAAATAAGATAGAAACGATTCAAAAATTAAATGAAGACAATAAAGAATTAAATAATGAAGAAAATGAAACCAATCAAAAAATAAATGAATCTTTTAAAAAATGTCTACAACAATATAAAGAACAATATGATAAAGAATATAGTTATCAGCTACAAATATTAAATCAAAATTTTCATCGAAATACATTTAATCTTGCAAAAGAAATTGATGAAACACATGAAATATATAAAGATGAATTTGAAAAACTAGAACAATCAAAACAACCGGCACAAGCGAATATATTATATTATCAGGGTCATTTTATATTGTGTAAAGATATTTCTATATTTACAAAAACTTCAGATAATACAAATTTTCCTTGTCTTCAATGTATGACAAGTTTTAGAACTAAAGAAGAAATGAATAGACATTTGGAGAATTGTCAACAAAATGAAGCAGTCAGAAACACATTTCCAAAAGATGATTATTTAGAATATAATAAATGGTATTTTAAAAATAAAGTACCCTTTACTATTTATTGTGATTTTGAAGATTATAATGTTAATATGAGACAAAATCGAACGGAAAGTTCCAGGGCTTCACCCGATTCTGAAAATGGTACGGGCCAAGCCCTAGAACCTTCGGTTTGTAATTATGAAAAAAGTGCATCTGAACAAAGTAAAGAAAAATATTTATTTGAACAAAAACCATTATGTTGGGGAATGTACATTCATTCAAATTATCCTGAATTATTTAAATCAGAATATTTTCAATACTATGGTGAAGATAGTTCAGAAATGTTTACAAAGAAAGTAGAAGAATTACAAGGACGTTTTTCACAATTGCTTGAAACAAATATACCGATGATGCCATTAACAGAAAAAGAAAAATTAAATTTTATTAATGAAACAAAATGTTATTACTGTGGAAGAGAATTTACAAAAAATTATAAAAATGGCAAAGGTAGATATCTTGATAAGGTAAAAGATCATGATCATCTAAATGGATTATATAGAGGTGCAGCACATAATTCTTGTAATCTTAATGCTAATAAATATAAATATAACTTTGTTCCTTTATATTTCTACAATGGTTCTAAATATGATTTCCATCTAGTAATGAAAGATTTATTTTCATCTGAAAAATTACAACAACAACAAATAAATATACTATGTAAAACAGAAGAAGAATATTTTTCAATGCAATTAGGTTGTATTAGAATTTTAGATGCATTTAGATTTTTTACTCCTTATTCATTAGATGTTATGGGAAAAACTTTGAAATCTGAACAATGTAAAATATTAAATAAATGTAATTTAAAACCTTTAAAAGGCATATTTTCGTATGAATATTTAACCTGTGGCTCACAGTCGAAGACTGATATAACTGGAGATAAAACCTGTGGTTCACAGTCGAAGACTGATTTTAATTCTGTGAATAAAATTATGGAAGAAAAACAACTTCCTCCAATAAATAAATTTAAATCAACATTAAAACAATCACAATTATCTGAAGAAGACTATGCAGAAGCTGAAAAGAATTGGAGAGAGTTAAATTGTAAAACAATGTATGATTATACAATGAAATATCTACAGATAGATGTATTAATACTAGCTGATCTTTTTGAAAACTTTCGTGATATGTGTTTAGAATATTACGGAATAGATCCATGTTATTGTTATTCTACACCAGGTTTAACATGGTTAGCAGGATTAAAACATACAAATGTTCAAGCCGATGGCTCTAGGACAAAGTCCGTTAAACTTAAACATTATAAAGAAAATACATATGATAAATTATTATTTTTTGAATCTGGAATTAGAGGTGGAGTTTCATCAGTTTTAGGTAATAGATATGTTAAATGTTATAATAAGAAAGTAAATCCACAAGAATATGGAATAATGAAACCTTTATCTCCAGAAGAAAAAGAAAAAATATTAGAAATTTTTCGAACGAAACGAGAAGGAGTAGAACGTGAAAATGCAATTGATGAATTCATGAGAGAAAACTATTTGTTATATTATGATTTTAATAGCTTATATTCTTCTTGTATGATACAAGAATTACCAACAGGTGAGATGGAATGGTGTAATATTCTAGGTTATCAAAAAACATATAATGGAAATTATAATCATGGTTATATATATGAAGTTGATTTAGTATACCCTGATGAAATAAAAGATAAAACAAAATATTTTCCTTTCTGTCCCGAAAACAAAATTCCTAATATAGAAGATTTTTCAGATTATCAAAAATCTTTAATTCCTAAGAAATACAGACCAACAAAAAAACTTATGTTAACACAAAGCAATAAAGGAAAGTATGTTGTTGAAGGAAGAATGCTAGATTGGTATTTAGATCATGGAATGATTCTCACTAAAATACATCGAAAACTATTTTATCAAAAATCTAGGTGGTTAAAAAATTATATAGAGTTCAATATTGAAAAACGTAAAATAGCTAAAAGAAATAAAGATGATTTTGGAAACGTGTTCTTCAAATTAATGAATAATGCATTTTATGGTAAGACTTTAGAAAATGTGCGTAATAGACAAAATATTGAAATAGTTTATGATAAAGATAGATTTCAAAATTTAACAAGGAAACCTACATATAAAAGAACTACTAGATTTAGTGATGAACTATGTGCTGTACATTTACGTCGAATTAGCGTAAAACATGATAAGTTTAATTTTATAGGATTCACTATATTAGAATTAGCTAAACTATTTATGTATAGATTTATATATGATTATTTAGCACCTGCTTATGGCAAAAACTATAAATTACACTTTACAGATACCGATTCTGTTTTCTTAGAATTGACAATACCGTATAATTCTACACTTGATGAAGAAATAGATAAAATAAAAGATATCATTCATCCTTCTGATTTATGTAAAGTAAAAGATGAATTAGAAGGAAATGAAGATTTCATAACAGAAGCTATATTTTTAAAATCTAAATGTTACTGTTATGATACAACTAATAATATTAAAACACATAAAACATTAAAAGGAATTTCAAAGGCATCAGTGGCTAATCAAATAACATTTCAAGATTATAAAAATGTATTATTTAATAATGAAATAAAAACAGCATGTAATTATAGACTTAATTCAAAAAAACATAACATGTATTTAAAAGGAGAACATAAATTAGCATTAGATCCATTTGATGATAAAAGAAAAATTTTACCTGATGGAATAACTACTGAAACTTTTTAATTTTCTAATTTCTAAGATAGACAAATTTGATATATACATAAAATAAAAAAATATTATAACACTATATTTGTATATTTTTATCACTCCGCGAAAATATTTTCTATAACTCTTTCATGAATTTTTTTATCAATATTAATTGTAATGAAGCCATAATCTTTTGACCAAGCATTGTTACACGATTGTTTAAATTCATCTTTATTTCTTACACATAAATCTCTTAACAAATCACTTAAGTTTCTTGCATTTATTTCAAATAGTATAAATATATTTGCATTCTTTCTAATAACACTTCCATCTAATGAATACATACTTTGTGTTAAATAAAATACACTACAGTTATTATGTCTACCTCTTGTGAAATAATTTCTCTGAACTGACTGATTTCTATCATTGACACAATCATCAAAAATTACACAATGATTCATTGTTTTATCTAGTTTACTAGGATCTTGCATATTACCACTATCATCTATTAATTGTATCTTTATATGGTTATTTTTATTAGATTCTACTAACTGATAGTTTTTTGCTGCTTCTTCACACCACGAACTTATTTCTTCTTCATCTTCAGATTTTTCATATTCTTTGAATAATGAAGCAATTGCTGTTTTTTTAAGATTATTTTCAAATCCATATTTTAAAAATTGATAGACGGGTTGTTCTGCCGTTGTTGTATAAATTATAAGATTGTTATAATCCAAAAAATTTGGAGTCGTTAAAATTTTAAATAATAGATATGTTTTTCCACATCCTGATCTTCCACAAATAACTGACAAAACTTTATTAGATAAATTTGGATGATGATTAAATTTAAGTTTTTTTTTATTTAATGGAGGTAGTTCACTCATTTTTTAATAAAAAAATTTATTTTTATTTTTTTTATTTTTTGTTTCTAAAGAAGAAGAAAATTAAACTTCTCTAGCTTCGCGTGGGAGTTTATACCTCCCGAACCAAAAGATCTATCATAATCTCTTCACCTCCAAAATTTATTTCTTGTCCTTTCTCATCAGTGATTCTAATGTTAATGTTGTTAATAGTTTTTCTTGTAATAGGGAAATATATTAATGTTTGTGGAAATACATTTAATCTATAACCAATGGGTACAGTAAAAGCTGGAAAACTGAATATTAAATTTGATAATTTACCATTTATATATCCTCCTTCAATAATGTCACAATGTACAACAATTGAATTTATTTCAGTTATTTTTGGAATCTTCTCACCTAAATGATAACCTTGACTATAGGTTTGTTTATTAAATCCTAATAGCTTTGACAATGATCTATCATGATCAAAATCAACTTGATGATTTTCGTCTAAAGTAAGAGAAAATTTATTAACTGCCGGTTCAACTGCAAAATGTAATTGTTTCTTATCTTTAAATGGTATACCTAAATGTCTCTTAATTTCATTTGATATTGATTCAACTTCGTAAGAACCAGGAAGAAAAGTTAGTATTTTCCATGTTTTGCCTTTATCAGTAGAATATCTAAATTGATCATTCACATCTTTGATAACGTTTTGAATAGTGTTAAATGTAGAGAAGCTAGTCAATGCAATTTGATAATTTTTATTTTGTTCCAAATGTAGAATGGGTTCTAAATTACAAGTGTGTGATGAAGTAGTTGTTATAATTTTTAACGTCGTACTAAATTTTGATGAACCCAAAATCTCTGTCAAATTTTCTAAATGATTATTAATTTTGTCTAAATCTGCTGAACACATTTTTTAGTTAAAAATTTTGAATAAATATTATAGATAAAAATCGTAGATAAAAATCATAGATAAAAATCATAGATAAAAATCATGAATAAAAATCATAGATAAAAATTAGAAACAACATATTTCAGCTACACTTTTATAATCCTCTTCATTTAGAATCTTCTTTTCTAACAGTCTTTTCAATATAGCATGAATTTCATTGAAACTAGAATTATGACCTTCTTTTATCGCGGATATTAAAATATTTAATCTATTTAGTAATTCTTGCGGATCATCTGGTAAGAATACAGTTGTTTCTGTTTTCTGTTTTTCAGATAAACCTTTTCCTACTTTAACTCCCGTTGATAATAAATTTTCTAATTGTTTATAACGTCTAAGAGATTTTATTGCACCAACTCTGTCTAACATAGCTTTATATTTTATGAGATCTTCTACAGCATAATTATTTAAATCTGCTCCTCTTAAAAGATTAACAAAATTTCTATCTAAATTAAAAGGAGATTTATCTGGTGAAAAAATTATACCTCGAAAAGGTTGTGGAAATATTTCTTTTTGTCCGAGATAAAATCTAGGTATTGTTTTTCCATCTATAAATGAAATAGAATGTTCAAATTGCATAGATTTTGGTAATTTCTTATTAATGTTTGATTCTAGTAATCCATAGTCATCTAATATAGTTTTGTGCTCTGGATCTGTTATATCAATTTGTTTATCATTATTTGTACTTTCTTTTTCAAGAGTTTTAAATGGTTTCATAGTTTTTTCAAAATCAGTTTTTACTTGCTCGGTTTGCTGCATTTTTTCAAAAATATCAGATTGAATACCAGCTTTTATCATTCTATGTTGAAGATGATTTTATTTCATAATATTTCTTTGTTTTATTAACTCTTCTAATTGTTTTATTCTTTTAAAATTATCAGCTCTAATTTTATCCATTATTAAAATATAATATTTGAATTTTGTGGTAACATTGGAATGCAGCAAAAACATTTTACTGAACAAATTATTTTTTTATTGCTTTGTTGTTTGACATCTTTTCGTTTAAAGTTTTCTCGTTTTAAGTTTTGTTTAATAAAGTTTTGCTTAAATTTTCGCTTAAAGTTTTTAGCTCTTCTAAAAAAATTTTATCATTTTCTTCATTAGAAATTTTACCATCACTAGAAATTTTGCCATCCTTTTTATTTTTATCATCAACTGTTTCTGTCTGTGATTGAAATGATATTTGATTTACTTCATTAGCTATTTGATCAAATTTTTCAATCTCATCTAACGTAATAACATTATCATCACATACTCTTTGAAAGTAGTAATGTAGTTTATCATAGACTTCTTTAATATTTAAATGATTAGTTTTTAATGATTTTCGTTTCTTAGTTATTAAAGATTTATCTAACATTGTAACAAGTGAAGTTGCAAAAACACCTGTACCTGTTAAAGCAGTAGCAACTACTGGAATTACTAAAACACCTGAAGATATAACAATTGTCAAAGCACCTAAACTTATTGTTAAGAATATGCCAATTCCTTGTGTTACATTCTTAACTTTAGACCATCTCTTTCTTAATTTATTATAATGTTCTAATCTAAGTAATAATTGAGATTCCTTATCTTTCATATAACGTACTCTATCCTTGTGTTTTCCAATATCCATTTCATATGATAATGAAGGATATATTCTTGCGGTTCCTTCCACTTTTGTTTCTTCCATTTCTAAAGAAATATTTTTAGTCATATGATATATTTTAAAAACCTGAAAAATGGATTTAAAAGACGTTTTTAAAAATACTAATTTTCGGTGTCCTAGAACGGTCATGATTTTGGCGGGGGTGAAAATTGTAATTCTCAAATTTTGAGATTCTTAACTTTTATGATTTTTTCGGTGTCATGGAACGGTCATGATTTAAGCGGTGAAAATTGTAATTCTCAAATTTGAGATTTTGAAAAATTTGAAAATTGGGTATTTTTAAAAACGCCCAAATTTGTGAATTTAGGTCTTCATAACCTGAAAAAGGGTTCAAATTCATGAATTTATGTCGTTTTTAAAAAGTACCATTTTTGAAAAAATGGTACTTTTTGAATGGACTAAATTCATGTATTTAGGTCTTAAAAACCTGAAAAAGGGTTCAAATTCATGAATTTATGTCGTTTTTAAAGATACTATTTTTTTGAATTTTATGGTGTCCTGGAACGGTCTAAATTCATGTATTTAGGTCTTAAAAACCTGAAAAAGGGTCTAAATTCATGAATTTATGTCGTTTTTAAAGATACTATTTTTTTGAATTTTGTGGTGTCCTGGAACGGTCTTTTGCCCATTACTAAGGAGATT